>JAVCKT010026197.1:0-25284 GCA_032273925.1 Rhynchotus rufescens
TTGGTGTCAACCAGGACTCCCAGGTCCCTCTCCGAGGAGCTGCTTTCCAGCAGGTCGAGCCCTAATCTGTACTGGTGTCTGGGGTTATTCCTGCCCAGGTGCAAGACCCTACACTTGTCCTTATTGAACCTTATTGAGCGGGGTGAAGAACAGAGCCGGGGCGGAGCGGCTGGGCGGGAGCCGCCGCCCCGAGGCTGGCTGTTAGGGAGCATCAGGAGCGTTTCCCCTTGGATCAGGGATGGGGTGTTCAGGCAAGCGCTGCTTGCTGTGCTCTGGGCCACAGCGTGGGGTGCCCAATCCAGCGGGCGCTCGGTGGGAAGCAGAGCCCCCACCGAGTCCAAGGTTTAGTCCGAGGTTTAGAGGCTGCAAAATGTGCACGGATCGGGCACCCGGATCCCTTCTGGATGAGTCGGAGGCGGGAGGCAGCACCAGGGGGGCACCTCTGCGCCCCAGTGAGCCCTCGGTGGGAGTCACTGGCAAACGGGAGCTAGTCCAAGGTTAAGAGGCTGAGAAGCGTGCGCGGATCGGGCAGATTGCTGCTCCTGTGTGTGCTCCTCTGAGCAGATCTGCTAGGCCTCCCCGCTTGCCCGTGTCAGGTACTGACTCCGGAGCTTGCTAGTGCGAGGGGAAGCCCCAGGCGACGTCCGCTGCCGCAGCGTGCGGCGTGGAACGAGCTGCGCAGGAGGTTGCGACGGATCTGCGACGTGGATCCCGCTCTGCCAAAGCTCCCAGTTTGCGTAGGGATCTTCCTGTCTGACTGTGCCAGGGTGTATCGCATTATCCATAGCTATAAGGATGGCTTAAGTTGAAGGTCAGGTAAAGACATGACACCGTTTAAAAAATAGCGAGTGATGCTCCTTGAGGTGCTGTTAGTGGTCATGGTGGCTCTTAATTATTGCCTTGCACTTATGCCAACTCCAGCCAGAAGGCACTGGTGCTACAAGTGAAAAATGAAGATAAATGACAGAGCGATACTTTAATGCTTAACAATAGCCCGATGAATTTCTGGTAACATATGCTAGCAATTAAAACATTTTTTTCCCTATCAGCGTATCTCGTCAGTTTTAATATGAGACAAGATTGTAAGTGATGTAGCACATGTTGAAGTTGTGTGAAAAGGCAGAGATATATCCATTGCTATTGGCAAAATCCAAGCAAATATACATTTATATTTTTTGAGGGTGGATGTGTTGTAATCTGCACAAGAACAAATTCCTTTTCCTACAGTGCTTTTCACAGGTAACCAATTTCACATGCTTTACTTGAATGAAGACAGCAGGGGTACAGTCCCTTATCTTGCATTCCTGAAATCAAACGGTGTAGCCCACTTGTCTTCTGGGTTTCTCTAATATTCATCTTGTTTAGTTTTTTTTTGTCTTGTGGTTATAACTGCAATGTAAAAATACAAGACTTTATTTGTTACCATCACCAAAAGTCCAAGACTAATTTCAACTCAACTAAAAAGATGGGAGTTTTCTAATATGAACCCCTGCAAATCAGGCAGGGATGAGGAAGTCAGCATGTTTGTTTGTTTTCTGACACGCTTCTCGTGGTATGTAATAGAGATTTTGTTTGAAGAAGCTAGACAAGACTTCACCAATCCCCTAAGATAAAACATAGAAAAAATAAAGATGCTTTCCCAGGTAAAATAATCATATGTATGATATGTCAATCTACAAACAAAAAGTAGGTCTCATTCATAACCAGATGCATTTTTAGACATTTTTCCTGTAAAAAGCACAGAGAAATTCCCCAATTGGGTCACCACACTGTTTTTTTCCAGGGATTCCTAAGGGGGCTGAGGGGTGTTCCAGCCCAGAGCAGCTCCAGCGCTCGGAGAAGGCAGCCGGATCGCCTGGGCTTCCTTTTTTGGTCTCACAGTCCTCAGCTGGCTCGGTGTCAGCTCAGCCCTCCCGTGCAGATCGGAGCAGTCTGATCCGTTCTGCGGGAAGCGCGCGAGGTGCCAAGTGCTGCATGAGTCTTTTTGAAGGACCACGGATGAGTCACTCCGTCGGCTGCGCTCACGGGCAGCTCCCGCTTGGATCGCTAGCCGAGGTAACGCCGGCTCTGTAGGAAAGGGCTCCTCACCCGTCGCACCCCTGCCGAGCCACTGGCACTCACACACGAGGGTGTGTAAAAGCGATGGGAGCATCAGTGCAAGGGCAGGGGATGGCAGGAGGATCCCGAGGGAGTGGCATTTCCCATACGGCTGAGACAGGTATAAGTACGTGGAGCGCGACGCTATCGTGGCATTTCAGAATAGCCTTTCAACAGGCAAAAATCAATGGGAGTCCTGCCTAGCTGAAAAGTGCAAAAATTGGCACACGGATAGGAGCAGATTATTCATTATTATTTCTTGCAGTGACATTTCATTACATGCAGAAGAAACAGACGCCATGAAGAAGTGAATAGATATTGTTTCTTTCCTAGGGTCTTGAGAGAAAACAATGCAACAAAAGGCAGTGATGCTGTTTTTATTGTTATTCTCTACACACTCTGTTGCTTTCCCTGGAACCAAGCGCTCAGTTGAGCAGGCAGTAATTTTAAAAAGTATTTTACCGTGAGTTTGCTATATTGCATTGCATATTTAATATGTGCAGTAAAGGCTGGCAGGCCCAGTTCTCAGGTGGGAGAGTTCGCTATAGCGACACAGCCATCCCTCTACCAAGCTTTATTTTTTTTTTAAATGTATTTTTTAAAATGCGTAATTTGCAAGAACTGGGATGTTTTCATTTGGACACGTGGACTCCTGACCCGGAAACGCAGGCCTTGTGGCTGCCTGGGCGATGGTTTCCACGCGCGGGCTGACGGCCGCTTCCCTCCCGCTCCGTTCGGCAGCTTGCTCCGGGAGCGGCAGGCGGCCCGGCCCGAGCGGCTCGGCCTGCTCTCCGTGCTGGGGACAGCCCCCAGAGCAGGGCCTTCCCTGCGGCAGGAACAGCGCTGGAAAACAGTGCTGGATTCCGCACTTTTATCCATCGCGACTCGTTTCGGCCGTGACAAGTGTGGCTGATCTAGGGCTTACCCACTCCATGGACATTCCCTCTTCCTCCTGGTTTCAAGATGGGTTTGCTGTGCGGCCGAGTGGCCGGCTGTGTGCGCCCGGACACGCTACCACTGCTCTTTCTCCAGCCTCCTGAGCTTGCCGGGAGGCTCCTGGATGCACGTTCGGCTTTTACAGAGCCACGACTCGGCCTGGGAGCAACCCTCAAGGGGAGAGGTGGCCGTTCCGGCTTGCAGGAGCAAGGAGGAATAAATGGGCTGCTGCTGTTTAGTTTTGCCCAGATACTCTGGACTTGCTCTGCTTTTCATTTTAACTCACAGTCTTTGTAACAGTGCTGATACCCGATGGAAACCATTGATGTGCACAAACCATCATTTTGCAATGTATTTGCTGATGAAATAAATTGACTTCTAGCAGAAGACATGTTAGTTCTTCTTAGTTAGTTCTTCTTTTAATGTGCTTTTTTTTAACTTCTCAGCCACAAGAAAATTGTACAGAGACTAAAGTTAAATAGTATTTCTTTCCAGACTACTATAACTTAGGCAGGGTCACAAAGAACTTTATTTCAATAATAATGGCCAGTTATGGGTAATGGATTTCCTTCATCTAGTGTGTCCTACAGAGTGTAATAGGCAGCGCAGCTTTCATGTGCACGTGGGTAGCTTTGTCCATGAGGTATTTCATCCCTGACTGTAATTCGTAGTTTACGTCAGCGTTGGATAGGAGCAGGACGGGGGCAGATGACAGGATTGCAGGGTGGCTTTCTGCTGCTCTGCTCTGTCTCTTGAGCTCTGAGGGCAACTCCTGAGCGTCTAGACCCATCGGAGTGTTGGCTCCCAGCTCCTCTCAGAGACATTGAACATCATAGTCCCGTGGAGCAGAGATATCCTCTGCAATGAGTTCACAGTGACAACAGGCAGAATAGGCTGCACCTATTTTCTGTGATTATTTTGATAAAGTCAGTTTTTGCTTTCAGAATAATTGTAATTTTCTGTAAGCTATTTCCCAAAGCATGTCCCTCTCACATTCAATAGTTTTGTCATTTAAATACTCTATTTTGCTATTCTCTGCTTCTTCTCCCTAGTTCTCTCGTCTATACTTGCTGCATTTAAACATTACTATATAGCTGCTTTACTAGTAGCTACGACTAATTTCACCTCTTCTAGGAGTATCACCCACTTGAGAGTTGTCCTACCCATTTTCTAGAACAGGTCTCCACAGGAATGAAGAAACGTCCTTCCCATCTAGAAGAATCGAAATTTACTGTCTTACTAAACCAAGCCTAATGGAGAGCAAATGCATTCAGCTTCTGTGGGCAGAATCATAAAACTTTTTATATGAAACAGTAATATAAGACATACTACATAGAAGACATCCCCCACTAAAGACAGTCTTTAACTAAATCAAAGATACAACTGATTTTAGTCTTTAAGAAGCGAAGAGAAGCATGTCTTTTGTTGTAGACATTCACACATGGAGAAAAACATGTTCTTCTAAAACAATTTAGATATAGGAGTGATAGGCGCTTAACAGACAACGCAGCTGACACGCTAAAAAGATCTGTCTATGGTAGCATTACGTCCATCACCATCCCTGTCGTGCCTGTCACATCATCCTGGGCAGGCTGGAGGTAAGAGCCTGAGAGATGATGTGGTGATAAGAGATCCTAAATGGACTTAGAAACAGGTGCTTTACACGAGCCCTAGCGAGAGACCAAAGAAAAGGTTGCAAGAAAAGGGTTAGAACTTACAATCTTTCTGAGTGGCTGTGAGTTGGGTAAGGCAGTGCATGCCAAGGGCAAGAAAACAGATGTTGCAGCAATAAATGTGTCACATGATGAAAATTTGGATGAGTTTTTAGTATGTAGATGAATGTAGAAAGCTATATACTAAAAATGTTATGAAGAAAGAAGGTTGGTATTAAGGCATAATTTGCTCATGAAAAACAAGGAGGAGGTGGAAGTAGCAAATAAGTGTCAGACTGGGTATGATTTGCCCACAGTGATCTGGAAAGGAGGTACATAGAAAGCGTTGTTTTAAACACACTGTGCTTGAGGTGATGGCTAGACGTCCAAGAAGACCAACATTGAGCCAGATTTCTTTAGACTTTTTGAATAGAATCATAGAATCCTTATGGTTGGAAGGGTTCTCTAGAGATCATCTAGTCCAAGCCCCCTGCACATGCAGGGTCACGCAGAGCATGGGGCACAGGCTGCGTCCAAGTGGGTTTGGAAGATCTCCAGAGAATGAGATTCCACCACCTCTCTTGGCAGCCCGAGTAAAAGCAGGCTTGTCTAGAGTGAATAAATAAAAAATACAACAATATATACATTTAAAAAACAATATATAAATTTAAAAACCAAACAAATAAAAAAATAAAACAAACAAATAAATAGTAATAGAAATAGTCACAACTGAATCATTGCAATGGTAGATCATCATAGATGTAGGAGGTGGATCTTGGTAGACCCTCTGAATGGCAGCCAGTGCCAAGGAAGACACACAGAGGGTGGACAAGGAAAGGTCACATAAACTCAAGGAGGGCGGGTTTTCAAGAAGGCAGATGATAGGTTAATGTGTAAATGACAGAATATTATTTTTGACATTTAATTCAGTTCAAAATCTGAGAGAGAGGCAGGTAAGAGCAAGTTGGGCTGCATCTGTGAGGAGAAGGCCGGTTTATAGAGGTTTAGTTTGAAAGTGGAGACGAAGCAAGTTTAGTGAGCTTGGAGATGGAAGAAAAAAAAAGGAGCAGTGTGTGATGGTGCGCAAAGGGGATCAGAATAAGCACATTTATGGTGGGAGTGTGAGAAGCGAAGGAGGAGTGAAGAGCAGTTTGCTTGGGATGGAATAACTGAGGCAAACGGAGGAGTCAGGGAAGAGAAATTCTTTATGTGTGACATGGAAGAAGGAAAGGAGTTACAGGAAGGGAAATGATAGAAAGCAGATGTCTTCATGTAGAAGACATCATCGAGATCCCAGTGCGGAGAGCGAAGGAGAGGCAGCAATGGGATATGAGCGAGGATGAGTCAGGGTAGCAAATCCCACGAGAGATGACAGGTGTTGTTCTCAAACTGGAGAATGAGAATTGCCTAATGAGGAAACTGGGAAAACTGAGGAAGGAAAAAGGAACTTGTAGAGGGGAAGACAGCTTGTCTCAGAGCTAGCTGTTTTGGAGTAGGAGAGAGGTGAGGAATGGAGCTGGGAGAAAGCAAACAACGGTGCTTGAGATCGAAGGAGAAAGGAAAAGAGAAATGTGGGAGAGACTAATATTGGTAACTCATAGTGTCCTGAAGCTGTGAAAAGACTGAGTGACTAAGGAAGAGGGAGAAAAGGACTTGAAATGCAAAGCTGAAAAATCTATCATTGCTTAAAAGGGAGGAGCAGAGCAGCAGGAGATCTTAGAAGGTATCTGCAGAAAATGAATGCAAGACAGTGAGCCTGAGCCTGAGGGGAGCTGAACGAGGAACACAGAGTGAATGCAGGAGGCAGACATGGAGATACTCGGCAGAAAGACTGATCGATCACGGAAGCCTTACGTGGGACACTGTGAAAAGAACATGTCTAGAGCTGAAATCACAGGAAAGGACTGCGTGAAGAACAGATCAAGAAAATGACAGGGGAAAGTGGAGAGGAGTCATATTCACAGCTGCTAAAAATGGAGAGGGGAAAGGTTTAGCCAGGGAAGACCGTAGGCAGGAAGAGAGGAAAAGTCCAGTGTGACTGCCATGAAGTGAAGCTGGTGAGGGGAGAAATATAAGAAAGAGACAAAGTGGAAAACAAATGGTTCCAGAGCTTGGTGAGCCTGAAGGGAGTGACACGTAAACGAGTAATGGATGACAGGGGTTCTTTATGGAGAGAAAGAGAGTGGGAGGAAAGAAAGGTGTGGGTGTGAAATCTAAAGCTGCAAAGTAAGACAGAGGTAGCAATAAAGCAAGAGGTAAGTCAGGTAAGACAAATTTTTCAAGCTTGGATGGTAAAAATAAAGGTCCTAAGTCCCATTTAGATGTCTCAGTAGAAAGTGGTTTTAAAATATAGCTCCTCAAAAGATTTTTCTCTTTTCTCTTCCAGATACCATCTTCAGACAGTTGCTTAGATGTGTAGAGGGAAATGAGCTACTAATTCCTGCTCTCTCTTGTTCATAGTGTTTATGCAGCATTTGGAAGGACTGGTATAAATCATGTTTAATAACGTTGTAGGGCACTGATTTAGCTGAGAGAAGACATAGTTGTTGAAGTTCCACCCCAAGCAAATTTATATCTCTCTGTCTCATCACGTTAGGCAGGCATGGTTGGACAGTGTACTCGCTAATGTTTAACACTGATTCGAGGTTGGAAAAAAGCTAAAGGGCTGCAAACAGGCTTATTTCAACAGACAGCGCTGGAGGACTCCGCCACCTCATCTGGTTGTGATACCTGTGTCTGTCTCAGGGGCTTTCTTGTTTCTCCTGCAGCTTCGGCAAAGCAGCAGCAACAGCCTTGAAAACGCCCTTCAGTGTGCGCTTTGCTCAGAAGTGGCTATTTCCTTTCCCAAATGTGGGCCTTGCCATTTCCCTGTGCTTTTATCAGCTGGAGTTGGGATTTACGAAGGGAGCTCTACACCAGCCGATACACAGAGATCAGAAGGAAGCTTCCGCACCCGAAAGCAGAACGCCCACTGGCTTGGCCAGCTCCTTCCAACACGTTCCCGGCGGGCAGCCGTGGCGCCTGGGGAGCTCAAAGCGCTTGTTTTTACGGGCACCAAAAGCTTTGGAACAGGATCTGTCCTGCTGGAGTAGCTCTCGCTCCTTGCAATAACTCCGTGTTGGGAGCTGTTCTGTCGCAGGGTTCGTTTGGCTGATGCACCGGGAGGGAGCCTGTCGGTCTCAAATCCTGCCTGTTCAGCTGGGTGCTCCCCGGATGCCTGTTTGGTGGTTGTGACTTCCCACGGGCCTGGAGCAGTGAAGCCTGTTTCCAAGATAAGCTTTCTCCTTCCTGTTTTGGAAAGGAGCTTTGTCAGGCTAAGGGAGCCGCAGGAGACTGTGGGTCTGGTTTGTTTTCTAGGAATGACTAAGGGAGGAGGAGTTCCTGATTGCGTTTTGATGACTTTGTTAGCAAATGTATTTCTTTGAGAGTGCAAGAGCTTGCAGAAGGCATTCTTGTTTTCATCTTGTAAAACTCTCCTGAATTTCTACTGTTTCTTCTTACATACATACTGCTATTTTCAGTTCTTTTCATTTTTAGACTTCCATATTTGACATGCAGGCATTTCCATGAATATTTTTAAATGGAAACTTTCAATATTAGTAAACGTATTAATTTCAGATATTTTCATTGTGGGCTGAGCTCTCAGGATTTCTTAAGTGAAAAAAAAACCCCACATCTTGCTCAAAAATAACAGCTATAAGCCATCCTAAAGGTGCATTAAAAATAAAGGACTAGTCTGATAGACATTTCTCTTGCATATTATAGAAGGAAATGTATAGAGGAGAGTTTATTTCTTGATCAGAATAATGCATACATGAAATTAAGGACTTAGGCTGCACCAGAAAGAAGGCAGTTTGGGTCTAACAGAAGCAAAATGAATGAGCCCTGCATAAGCTACATTCTGTTCAGAAAAATGGTTGCTCTTTACATGATTTCAGCTGGGTTCAACCACTACAGCAAAGATTTCCTCTTGTGTTCAGTCCCAGGCAAGAAATAAAAGCATAAAGAGAAATTATGTGAGGACTGATACTCAGTGCTGCTGAAAACACGAGGACTTTCACCTGGAGCTGCAGCTCTCCAGTGCCGACCACTCCCTAGGGAAGAGCCTCATGTTATCCTTCCATGCAGAGCTGTGCTGAAACCATCGTGCAGCAGCATCACCCTGTACTGCACTGACATCTACTGAAGAAAGGTGAAAATGCACTCAGGAAAGCAGTGAAGAGCTGTCTTGAACCTACTGTATTTACCAAAGCCTGAAGGTTTATTTAAATCCCAAGGGATTTGACTTTTTCCCCTCTTTGAATATTTCTGAACTAGTAGTACCTGATTTTTACTCAGTATCTATCAACAAAATCTCTGCACTCAAAGCAAACCAATCCATTCTTAACCAATGTTTTCTGTGACTTGCTTTGTATACAAATACTTAATACCTGAAAGACTGTGTTTGAGTTTAGCTTTTTTTTTCTCCACTTAAAAATGGAGGGAATGAAGTTGGTTCACTGGAGGAGGAAAGGGACCGGAACTTGGAGGACCAGCAAATATGGGAAGTGCCTGGGCAGACCTGTCTGGAAGCTGAGCACCCCAGCAGGTAAGAAGTGTCAGAGAGGGCAAGGAGAACTAGGTAGTCACACTAAGATAAACAGTCTGTACTTGTATTACATTTACATAGAGCATATTTGATGAAACATTTTCTTTCTGCTGTCCTCTGTCCAGGAGGCACTGCTCTCTACTACAAACAAAACTGGGCCTCATTTTTCTTGGCTAGTGACTTGATTGTGTTACTTGTGGCTGTTTGTGGAGAAAAGTCTGTCTTGCTACTGGAAGATGCCTGTGGTCTGCAGCTTCTTCACCTGGATGATTTCCTGTTTTTCTTTCAGAGAATCTGATCATGGGATCTAATCTTCCCGCCATTGGTGACAATGGTTAGAGAGCTGTGGAACTGGAGGGGAACATGAGGAAGGATTCGTGTCACACTGCTTTTCCGTTCTTTTAGAGTAGATAGCATCATGTTGTTTTGGTTGTCAGACCCATCTTGAGAGATGGGTCTTAGCAGAAGGAGTCCTGTAAGTATATCAATGTGCCAAGCTATCAATCAGCTTGAAAAAACGCACCACGGGGCTGCAAAATGTTGCTAGGTTGAGACTAGTGTTGCTTGAAAGAGACCCAAAAATTCTGATGAGGAGGTTTTACGGTTCTGCTCTCGTCTGCATTTTTTCCTGGTTTCCCAGAATGCAGCCCTTGCAGCCTATAATTAAAACAACTTGCTGCTAGTTGAATTTCCAGGAAAGGAGCCTCTCCTAACATATAGCTCTGAAGTCTCTTATTTGATATCTGGGAAATTTTCATTTCGAGCTTTTATTCTTTGCAGATCATTTAACTCCTGATGACTTTTTAGCCTAGATCTATCGCTGTTTCTGTCTGAATCACTCTCTCTCTCTCTTTCATTATTTGTTCACCTTTAAGCCATTCCAAAGCTATTGGAAAGACAGATTGCAATGACAGAAGTCTGAATTTAGCTATTATGTTCAACAACCCTGGCATGAGTTCCTACATACTCCTATTAAAAAAAAAGTCTGTAGTAGAAAACCTAGTGAGGGAAATACAGACTCCAGGCTGTTTATTAATTAAATAGTTCTATATGGCACTGTCAGCACATCTGAGTTGTATTGAAGGATTTAGAGGCACCGTAAAAGAATAGTGTGCAGCATGATACTATCGGGAGGGCTGTATTTGAGATCAAATATAAAATTAAAATACTGTGCATATGCTAAGTAGCAGTTACTTTGTGCAAAACAGCTGAGCAAGGCATCTCTTAGTAAAGTAATAGGTAACAACAAACAATGTCTAGCAAGTGGAATTTTCTGCTGATTCCCCCCTTCCCTTTACTCTTTTTCCTCTTCGTGGCAGAAACAAATGGAATTTTATTTTCTCCCAATTACCATGAACTGAGAATAACAGCTCTTAAATTGGCAGTGAGGAGGTGGAGAGGTGTGGAAAAAAAATGAAAACATGCAAATCCTTTCTAGCAGTCTGAACAGTGAAAGGTGGAAATAAAGCTTGTCATAGGAATTAACCAGGACTGGTACATGGCTTGTGGATTAAACCCATTGTGCAATGACCCATAGCTCCTCAAATCATGTATGTTAAATAATACGATTCTATGATTCTTCTGTAAGTGATTAGAGCTCCCAAACTGTTATAATAATAATAATAATAATAATAATAAAAAAGGAACATTATCATGTTTTCATGTTATTTACCTAGCATCGAGATGTGTAGAGTTTCTTCATCTTTGTAACTGGTGTATAACAAATATGGAAGCCATTGACTTTCTTTTAACATTTCCTTTAAAATTTCTCTTTGTCCAGTTTTCTTTTTTTGCCAGATTAAAGAGAATTGTCTGCTTCATTTCTTTTTGCTACTTTTCTCTTACTTCAAAAATTGTATTATTTAATCAGGAGAAGAGTAGGACAGTAGTAAACTTACTTTAAAATCTGCTCTCACTAGACTGTTTTCATCTGAGAAAGTGGTTAATTCCATTTCTTTAAGGCTAGCTGTGGAGATAATTTGGATGTGCCCTCTGTGGTGGCCATACTATGACTATCTGGTGTATTCCTCAAGAGTCACACAAAGACTTTCTTTGCACAGCTATCCTTAATTTTGAGAAAGAAGATTTTATAAATTAAGTAGGTTAAACATCTTAACTCAACTCCAAAGCAGCCTTTATGGCCAGGTGTGGAAATTACTTTTCAGGAGACTGTTAAAATGCCATTTTGTATGTAGGGAGCCAGATCTGAAAGCCAGTTTTGTCACTGAGGATGATAATGAAGATTTCAGCATGTGCTGGACATGAACCTGCAGTCAGGACTGCAAAATCTTTGAGCCTGGTGGATATTTCCCTTTCAGTGTTACCGTGCTGAGAGTAACACCGAGGAGAAGAGCAGGGAAGGAAGAGATATTGTGTGAAGGAGAGAAAACAGTTGCCCAAAGAAGCATGAGAAAAAGGGTCTAAATCTATATGGTTTTGCTTGGACTTTACGAGGAGGAACCAATTGTAAATGAAAAGACTACGGAAAAGTCTGTGCTTCTGCAGTATCACTGTGACACCAAGGAGACAGTTACAGAAGTTAAGACATTAAAGTTTCTTTATATGTGTTTTATCTCCAGATCAAAGAATACTAAGGCAGTGAAAAGAGCACATAGTTAGGGAAGACACTGGCTACTGCTGAATAAGCCATCCTTTTGTTAGGAGGTGTACAAGGACAAAAGAAGCTCTACTTAACTGGCAATACCCAAATATATGAACTACATCCATTGATTTTACCTCTTGACTAGATTGTTTAAACCATTAGGGTTACATCCATAGTTCCATATCAGTTCCCCCTTATTTATTCTGTTTACTTGTCTTTTTTACAATGGTTAATGAAACTAGACTAAGCTCTCTTCCTTTTCTTTAGGGATCACTTATGCATTCCAGTCGCTATAAGCAAACCTAAGAATGTTTGAAGGATTGGGTTGTAAAAGCTGTGGTGATGTATTCGAGTAACAGCTCTAAGCGCAATTTCTATTATTTGCACTAAAAGTAATAGAATACTAGGAGCTTTTTCTTACAAAACTTAAATTCTGACTCTTAGCTACCTGACTGCTTTTGATGTGTTCAGAGAACTCACTCCAGCTTGAAATTTTCTATTAAATTTCAATGAACTGAGACATTTAAAACAAGAAGTAAGAGAATGAAGGAAAGACTATTTCATATTTCATTTCTTACATTCTACATTCTTATAGGTCTGTGATGGGGGATATTCGCTCAGTGCTTCTGAGGGCACCACAGCATATAAACCATAATAATTTACTTCAGTATTATGAAAGGTAAAAAATCCCAACAGATCTATTCCTTTCTCTGGCTTTGATTTTGTCTCTGATGAAGCTATTTTGGATATTTCAGATTTTCAAGGAGATGTCTTGTAATGCCAACCCCTGCCTCTTACCAACGTGCCAGCAAGACAAGGCATTAGTGCCTAAGCTGGTGCCCATGTTGGTTCCATGTTTTGCTCAGAGAAGGGGGAGTGCCACATCCTGGAAAATGTAGTCATCATGAGCCCAGGGCAGTCATCAGCTACCTCTCCCTCTCCACATGCTCATTTGCAGGCCAAGTCTTAGAGAAGAGGTGGCTCCTCCTTACAGGGGCACCTGACCTCAATGGGGGTTGGAGTGTATTTCAAGCTCAATTTTGGCATTGCACTTGCCAATTGATTTTGATATTGCTGGTAAAAAGCTATGATTTCAAGGGCGGGGGTCATTTTGGGAAGTGCTCTGTGTTGATCCTCTAGAACTGAGTAGCAATGACAAGTGACAAGGGTGCTAGCTCTGGTCTGCCATGTGTGCCCTTCCTCCTCTCACCCGCACCCTGCATGATTCACGCTACCTCTCACTTAGCTTAGCCTATGGAGAGAAGCAGTGCTCCTAGAGACTGCTGGTGATTCCTTGTCATCTCCAAGGGACCTGAGGTACGGAGCTTGCTGAAGGTTAAGTTGCTCAGAGCTTACGGAGCGTGCTGAAGGCCAAGTATAAACTTGCTGAAGTTTATAATATAAAACTTAAAAGATAAATATTGTATTATATAAATCTATATAATAATAAACAATAAATTTAATTAATGACATTATATATTTATATTATATAAATGTAGATATAATATAATGATATAAATATAATAATATAATAATAATTTGATATTATTTTATTCAGAATCCTGCCATTTTCTTTCCTGACACTGTAACAGGAAGATTTCTTGCTACTTCTATATCTTATATGGATGGATGTTTCTGAGACTCTCTTTCATGCTTTACTTCTAATAATTGTAACTGCAACTTAAATGGGACACTCAGTTCCTATTAGCTTCTTGTATTCCAGTGGGATTTTGCAGTGATGTGGAAAAATATTCCAGGTCTTTACATAAAGACTGTCTACATAAAAATGTTTGAGTTAATTTCAAAATATTTTCTGATTAGTGATCTCTGTTCTGTGAGAACTGAAGAAGCCAAATAAGTACATGCTGAAATATTAAGCATATTTATTCTATAATATTTATGTTGGCCTGTGGATGGAGAGATTAAAGTGTGTGGCTGCTTGTCATGGTTTATTGTGCTCTCTCAAATTTACAGAACAGGGTCCTGCATGAAAGAAAATGCATTTTAATGTGCTCATTAGGAAAAATAAAAGCATGAAAGCAAACAAGGGGTTAATCCCTTTTCTGTAGACTAGTCTAAAATTTTAATTTGCAGGTTACTTAATTCACAGAATCATAAAATTCTTAAGGTTGGAAGGGACCTGTAGAGGTTATCTAAATCCAGCTTCCTTGCTCCAGCAGGGACACCCAGAGCACGGGGTAGAGCGCGGCATCCAGGCGGGTCTGGAAGATCTCCAGAGAAGGAGACTTGACAAACTCCCTGGGCAGCCTGTTCCTCCCTAGGCAGGGTGAGGCTCTGTCACCCTCTCACTGTTAAGACATTTTCCCTTAAGTTCCTGTGGAACTTTTGGTGTCTCAGCTTGTGGCCATTTCCTCTAGTCCTATCACTGGCCACCACTGAAAAGAGGCCGCCCCCTCCTCCTCCCTGCCTCCCTTGAGGTATTTATACACACTGATCAGGTCCCCCCTCAGCCTTCTCTTCTCCAGGCTGAACAGGCCCAGCTCTCTCAGCCTTTGCTCATAATTCGCTAGTTGACTGATTCATTAACTTGATAATTTGTTACTATCATGTATTTATGAGTGAAATAGTTACATAAGCTGGGAAGAGCGTGCTCCCTCCTCCATCACGATGTGGATGCCCTGCACGGCCTTGGGAAGCACCAGAGTCTGGCGTGGGCGGAAGGAAGCCCGTCTCTTTAACCATAGTTCAGCAATAGAACCAAAACTGAAGGGCAGAGCCAATGCAAGGCACAGTCTTCTGCCAGAACAGTGGTGGTAATAGCTAAGAAACCTCATGTAGAGTTAGGAGACAGTGCAGCAAACGCTGCTGTGAGACAGAGCCAAGAAGCTTCATCAGCTTGTGCCCTGGAAAGGCAGCCTTGGAGCTGTGAGGAAGACTATTTTTTCTCCTATTTGCTTCCTGCTGCGTTCAAGGAAACAGGCTGTGTAAAGGGGCTCCACAAACTGCACCAAAGATGTCAACAAAGAAATGTTGATGTATTTAAGGACTAATATAATTAGTTTTCATTATAATGGAAGTGACCCGTAAAGCTCCAAACACTGTGTAGGCCTGTGGTGTAGGGGACTGTATAACAATTTGTCGAACCTAAGAATTACTGCAGCACATCGTTCTACATAGAACAGCTAGGGAAAACAGGAAATGTCTTGGTAATTACTGAAGAGTTGATATATATGGAAACTACATTGTCACATAAAATACAACTAAAGGAAAAAAAGGCACGTAGAAACCTAATCTTCTCAAGACTTTGATGATATTTAGACTCAAAGGAGAGTGCAGGGTCATCAGGACTTTCAACATCATGCCTGTTTGGGCTGAAATTATAAGGGAGTTCTTCAAAGGAGAGTCATGCGGATTGAACATTATTTGAAGCCAAACCACCACAGTGCTGATTCAAGAGAGAAAATTCACTTGGGCCAGATCCTCTTCTTGTGAACGTGTCTCTGCCGGAGTGTGTGCATCTGAGAAATTTCTGACCAAATGCCGTGTCTGATTTTCAATACAAATGTCGTTTACCTGCAGTTTCTTTTAAGGTATGCTAGGCTACAGCGATGGCTTTGTGAAGCTACGCAGTAAGAATGGGAATACCTTCCGATGCTGTTCATGCTGTGGCCTCTTCCTTCTAGTGGACACCATTGCACAAAACTTTATGGTCTAATCTTAAAATTCCTCCCTTCTCATATAATTGCCCTTTTTTTTTTTTGTTTTGTTTTTTTGAGTAAGAGAGTTTGTTGACATATTACACTTGGCTCAACTAAGTATTCCAGGACACTTTTTTTTTTTTCAAAAGATGCTTTATTATAGAAGGTCACATCAAGAAACATTGAAAGCAAAGGTTCCTGACTTTATATGTTAAAATAACCTGAGCTTACAATGCTTTCAATAGTGAATAATTTCTCATTGAATTTCTCCTGTTTTCAAAAGGAAATTTTTGTGATCAGGGCTGTATTTAGTAGTGATCCAGGGATGTGAATGGTGTAGTGACCCACTACTTGGGTGCTACAGCTTGAGAGGAGAAATCAATGAGAGAAGAAAAACCAACCACATCAAATATCTGATATATACTACTCTACATCAAAATCAACCACATCAACTATATGCTATATACTACTCTATATCAGGCTCTTTTCAGTTGGAAGAATGAAAAAGCAGCATTTTGGAAAGACCCAAAATGTGAGCTCTGGTCTATGAGGACCAAAAACTGACCACAGGCCACATGTTTTCAATGGCTTAATCTCCCCGTATACCTCCAGTATGTGTTGGATTTTCTACATGTTCTGACGGGGCAGCTTTTAACCCACCTTTGTGAATTAAGAGGGTACAGACACCTGCAGTGGGGTGTGCCTGTTCGGAGCATCACCTCATCTCACTGTGGCTAACAAGGGGCAGGGGGCATGGGGACAGCATGGGTGCCACCAGCCGCAACGCTTCTCCATGAACTCAAGCCAGGGGCATAGAAGGCCCTATTCCACGTATGGAAATAAGGCAGTTTCTAAATGTAAATATATATATATATAAATATATACATGTATATCTTCAAATGGTCTGAGTGGCCATACAAACTGACTACTTAGCATAGATCTGGGGAGGGTGAAAGGGAGGAGAAGTTCTGTAAAATCTTTTGAAAAGCCAAAATAATGAAATTTCTCAATATGACAAAGCATTTGCAAGCAGGACATGAGTAATTCACTGTGTGTTTACATGAGCAGTCCTGTAGAAAGATACTTTTAAGCCTGATAGGGAGAGAAAGATCCTCAAACAAAGTCTGTCTATGCAATGGCAGGACATTAGCTGGATAATCCATGTCCTGTCAGTGTATTACTACAGCTTGCCCTTCCCTTGTCACTGCTAGTAAAAGAGTCTTTCTCCTGAGCAAATAAAAAGGCATTTGAGTGCTTCTAAGCACAACCTGGAGAGAAAAAAAATATTTGCTTGAGACAAACAATTGTTTTGTGACACAACCATTTCAGGGGAAAAGAATGTAAAAATCTAAGCAATGTGTCTCTGGTATAAAAATAAAAGCCTTATAATTGCCTTTGCTGAAAGTGGAGCTAATGGTCTTGAAATAACAGACTCTGTGGAAAAATGAAATCCTGTAAAGTGATAAATGTGTAAGGTCAGCTGAACTATTTGAAGGTAAATCACGTTTCTTTCCTTAGCCACGGGCATCTTTACCTAAGAAAAAAGCCCTTCAGAAATTAACCCCGTGTGCTCCCAGGAGTTAGGAAAGGACCTGAACCAGCTATAGGATCCCACCTTCCAGTTCTTTTGAGCTGAAACCCTCAATGTGCCCCTCCGTGACTGGGCCAGACAATTGCTAGCACAAAAATGTAACCCGTGTTCAGACTTGCTTGGCTCGGCTTAGGACACTTTCAAGCAGATGCCTGGCATGACTGATGAGACTGAAGCATTTCTGACCACCTTGCTGCTCAGGGGCTAATACTTCACATTCTTTCTAAGAGGTTGGGTTGTCCTTTAGATGGACAAGAGGGAAAACACCTCATATACACCCAGGCACGGTGATGGGGGAGCAGTGGGTCCAAATGCCAGCCGGAGCTGGCAGAGAGCAGAGAACTGGTTAGTAGGTGACTTCAGCTTAGGAGCTCACCCTCATCACCGATAGAGCTCTCAGATATATAGATATAACCAAAATCTAGCACTGATGCTGTGCCAGGCAGCACTGGTACCTTGTTGCGAAGAATTCTCCACCCCATCTATGTAACTCCGTGGATTTGTTCAAGAATCTGGCTGTGAATAAGGAATCACTCCTCCTGTGGTGGAAACACCAGCTCTGAACACCAACAACCCACCAACAACCCACTGCATTTCACTTGAAAGCTGAGCTTGGGCCTCAGCTTCTTGTTCATATTCCCTTTGGCTTTGAATGCAGGATAATTTTACATTAACTATGGCTTTTACTACTTCAACGATAACTTCACAAGCAACTGGACAAGAACAAAGACACTGCACAAGAATAAAGAGATGGTGACAGCATAAAGAGAAGAACTATTAATGCCAAGTGTGTAGGAGCTTACATGAAAAGTGACTGCTAGGAAGAAAAATGCTGAAGTTCTGTGATTTCAGAACTTTAATATCCTATTTCTTATACAACTCATTTTCTTTACTTAGCTGCTGTTTCCATTAGAAATATGATCTCCCTTTCCTGCCTCCTGTTCAGCTGTTATTTTGATCATGACAGCTTTTCATCTTTAGCATGACTGTTTTTCATCTTTAGTATCAAATGGAATTTCTGTACTTTATAAGACCAGAGCTTCAGAGAGTCCCATATCTTTTCTTTGACAATGATAACTTCCAAATGATTCCCTTATCCCAAAGAAAAAGTACAAGGAATTGTAGGCAACAACACAAAAAAGAATCTTTCTTACCTCTGTGAAATTGGTTTTAAATGAAAACCGTGAAGAAATGCTCCACATTCAAAATTATCTCTGTTATAATTGCTGTTGTAATATGATGGTGAGGTCTTTCTTAACACTTACAAGTCTATTTCTCTGTGATATTCTCTTAACTCTTCCAAATGATGTGAATATTGTGGTAAGAAGTTCATGGATTGACTGTGCTATCGTAACTCACTAAGTTTTCTGCTGTCCAAGTTCAGTGAATATTACGTCTTTGGAATAAAAGTCTACAGGAGTTTACACTCATTGTATTTTTCATTTTTTTAGTCATCTGTATTCATCTCTATATTAGTCCCACATGTGTGGTCTCCCCTTATAAGAAGTCTCTGAGGAATTCTTTTTGCTTTCATCATCTTGAAATCATTGTATTTCCAGTGTTTTTAGAAAAAGGAGAGTAAAACTAAGCATAACATGAAATACACCTTTGATTTGTATAATGCTAGAATAATGCCAGTGTTACTTTCAATGTTGTTTATAGATCTTTTTCTTGATATTAATCTTTTCTGTAGACACCTCCAAAAGATTTGCCTTAGATATCACTGGCTGGGGATATCCCACTCTTAGCTGGGGAATGCTTGGAAAAAAAATAGGCAGGATGTTTTTTTTTTCTCAGCAAGTTCCTAAGATGTATCTATCTATTTCTACCTTGTTGGGGTAGCTAAAATAATGTATATTACTTTAGTGGCTCCATCATTTTTTTTCAGAGCTCTGTGAATATATAATTTAACCCTGAGGACTTGTCCTTCACCTTATCCTGCCATTTCAACACCTCTTCCTTCAATAATTCCTCAATTTTCATCTGTGAAGATGGTGTAGGGTGAGTCCAACACTTTCCTGCTCTTTTTATCCTTCTTTACAACTAAACTTTTACTCATAATCTCATGTCTTTTACACAGAATATTTACATCATCTATGTTTTAAAGGCTTTACGTAACACATGGAAAACTTCAGGTTAAAACTGAAAGTTAACTCAAAATAATGGAAATACTTCCTTGTCTTCAGTCAAACCCTCCTGTTTTTCACCTGTGGTTATTTTACACAAAAGTGGAGGCAAGTCAGTAGTGCATGAGAGAGGAAAAAGGGCCGCCTGGCCTATGCCCTGTCCCGTCCCTTGCCCTTCTGCTCTCCTCCCACACCAGGCACGAGGTGTCCTGTCCGCCAGCAGCCTTGAGCTACAACTTGAGCCTTCAAGCCCCGGCTCTGGAGCACCGCACGGGCCAGGCTGAATTAACTAAACTCGACTCAAAAACTAAATAACTGACTAAATGAAAAGTTGAAGAAATGAAGCATCATTTTATATATTCCAGCCACGAAGCATTCTTTTGAAAGGACAGTCTCTTAACTAAACAGAGGCCACGTTTGGGAGCTTGCGAGCAGAGTGCTGCAAGCAAACTGGCTCTGTCATCATTTTAAAACGCGATGCTGACAGATCTGCAACGTGACAGTAGCATTAAACAGGATTAAGCACTTTAGCATCTCGGGTTTCGTTTCACTGAAATGGCCGTGAGTGCCGCTCGCATGAAGAACAACGTTTGTCATATTATTCCCGCCTGCAGTGACCTCTCTGAGCGCCACGGGCTGGCACATCACACCAGACCATGCAGGATTTTAAACAAAACTTTCAAGGGTCCTTTAATGCTCTTATTATCAGCGAAATCTTTCAGTTTGAGTGTATTAACCAAAACATTCAGCAGCCTGGCTCAAAGCGCCCGATATGCCTGACTTGAGAGCAGAATTTTTGCATTTTCTCCTAGGGAACACATTTGTTCAGCACTCAGTCCCTCCCCAGTTAATTGCATTCTGTCATCACCTGCGTTTCAGCCTGGGCATTTTCACCTTATTATAACCACCGTGCTATGAGCAGGGCTCATACTGTAGTAATTTGGAGGCCTGATGCTTTGGATTCTGTGGATTAGCAGCCTCAACCTGAGCAGCTCTTTCCTCCCGGCTCTTGCAGGCAGCAGCTGCCCCGCAGGCAGTCCCGCCTTGCGCTCCTGCCTCTTCCCCCTATGCCCTGGCCTAAGGCTGGACTCCAGCTCGGGCTGCTCAACCCTCCTCTGACCGCCCTGTGGGACAGCCCGTGAGCCAGGCACGTTACCCCGGCACAAATCACTGATCCCTGTTACAACGAGCCAGAAGTAAAGGCTCTGTTGGTTGGTGCCACTGTTTTTCTTCAAAGCCCGTGTTTGTATCCGTTCCATACCGTGGTTTCTCCCACTTTATTCATGTGCATGATAGTAGCTGTAATGCCTCCTACTCTGTTGACACAGACAGCACCGCTTCACTGGAACTGTCTGCAGCAGGAATCTGCCGCCGCCGCGGTTCTTACGTGCAAACACACAAACAACAAAGACTGCAGAGCATTTTAATTCTTGGAATAAGGTATTTTGAATCGAATGTTCTAAAAGCATTTGACTCACAAATTTGCAAATCAAATGTCAGGGAATCTATGTGAAAATATTAGAAAAAGTGTCAAAATGGGGTATTTCAGAACACTGAAACAAAACATTTAAATCTGCTGAAAAATAGCACAAGTTTCCCAGTTTATGAATATGTTCAAGATTTTGATTTTTTTAGTCTGGATAAGAATGGACATAATACTTGGAAAAAAAAAAAAAAAAAGAGAAAACTCTTAGGGAAGAAGAAACAGTTTACTGCCTCACACTGCATGCTATTTACCTACCAAGAAGTAGCCTGAATTGCAGAGGGCTTAATAGCTGTCAGTAAACGCAGTGTTCTTATCTCTTCAAATTTTATCCCCTAATTTGGTACCTACAAATCTATTTCAGATTTTTGTCCTTGGTATTTGGCAAGTAAACATCTTTTTCTTTTTGCCTGATGCTGTGCAGGAAGCGCACAGCCTATATAAATATCAAAACAAAGAATGTAGATGCATTTCCCCTTGCTGGGAAATTTTAATGACTGTTCCTCCAATGGCAAAGGGTTACTCGCAGCTCAAGTCTTATCTGGATTCAGCTCCTCTATGCTCTTCCCCTTAGCAATCAGCTTCTAACTAATGCAGTAATATTTGGACCACTAGCGGGGCCAGGCTTCTGTTGCAACTTCTGAGAGCTTTGTGTACGTCACAGAAACTATTTTCAAGTTCTCAGACATGCAAACGTAAATAACATAACTCTTTTCCTTTCAATATAACCAGTTCCTCCATGCATATTCATGTACATTATGTATATACTGTAACTCCATGTCATTAAATGAAACTGTTTTAGAACATTTGAATTTAGTTACTTACTATAGCTGCAGTGAATGCTCCTTACACTTGTCATCTATAATTATTTCGGTTCTTAATTTATACAGTTTAAAATTGTGAAGGAGATGATGGCATTTCCTACAGATTTCCTGACAGAAAAGAAAAAAGAAAGAAAAATGTTTCTGAATGAGTAAGTCATACTTTGGGCCTTGGAGGACTTCTGAAGCTATTCAGACATAGTCACTCAGCATAATTTCTCTACTCAGAAAAAGGTAAGCGTCTTTCTCCAGAAAGAATGCAGTGCTACCTCGCTCTCAGATATCAATCTACATTGTCTGTGGAATTCACATCCGAGTAGAAGTCTGACCTATTTATGTCTAAATTATGGTCCTCCCTGCATAGCACAATTGTGCAGCCTCTCATCTCTCTACAATATACTTACTTACCCAGGACAATCATATTGTGACAGCTTAAATGAAGGAGGACGCAGAAATTATGAAGGCAGTTTAAAAATTGTTATTGAAGCGATTTATTTTTGGAAGCCTGTTCATTGTTGCAGAAACAATAAAGCCCTTTCCCTGAAGAAGCAGATTCTTTTACGTGGCCTTCAGTGAATCATAGAGGTGGCAGGGCCTTGCAAAGTCACTCAGTCCATCCCCTGCCCTACGGTGACGCCACGTGATGGATGGCTGTCCCACCGCTCTCAGGCCAATGTCAAGGGCCCCGCAAGCTCCCAGCCAACCTTCTTCCCTATCCTTGCAATCTTGAAAGCTTTTACTTTTGAATCTCTTCGCTGCTTTTTACACTTGTTCTTTCTTGACGCATTGACTATGGATCCAGAGAACAAATCATTCCCTTCTTTCTTATGGTTGTCTTTTAAGTACCTGCTACTTATTCGTGTCTTCCACCTAGGACATATTTTCTAGGTATCTGAGCATTCTAACTGTTCTTTTCTGCGCTATTCATTTCTTGAAGTCAGCCAGACCACTGCTGCTGAGCTTTTCTAGGGCCATCTACTGCTTGCCTGTTTGTTTGACAAAGCAGCTCTGCCCCTGCTTCTGTATCTCTGTATGTGGTTTGACTTTTTCACTGCAGCCCTCTAACACTATCGCCCTGTGTTCAGGTTGTGATTCACATGATTCCATATCTTCTGCTTTTGCACATAATTGCTGACCTTTTTCTCCAGAACACCCAGTAGTTCTGTATTTCCTATCTATACAACTGATCATTCCTGCCTCAGCTCAGTACCATGCAGGTAACTCTGGTGAATATTACCCTTGTCTTTTCAGAGTTTATCTCTAGCTTGTGAAAATTCTTTTAAATCCTACGTCTATCCTTCAGCGTACTACAGTCTCCCAGTTTGCAGTTGTGTAAATATGTTCTCTGAGCCATTGCTGAGTACAAACATCCTTCTATCCCAATAGAGAGCCACTGGTAGCAGATCCCGAAATATCTTCATCTGGATTGTATTTCCCTTGTTTGCTCAAAGAATTTTGTAAGATATCATGTCAAAAAAAGTTACTAAACTCAAGATACATGACACAATATTTCTCATCCACTAACAATCCCTCTTACTTTGTTGCAATAAATATTAGATTTCTATTCGACAATATTAGATTTTCTTTTCTTCCTTCTGAAAGCTATGTTGGCAGTTACTCGTTGCCTTTGAGGTGCAGTTTGACAGCGGAGTCATCATTTGCTCCATCTGTTCTATTTCTGGTGATATACGTAGACAGAAAGAACTGTTATTCTCAATGTCACTTGCTAGTTGTATCTCATTTTCTGCCTTCTTTCTTTTTTTCTGGTTTCATCCTGCATGATGAGGCTACACTTCCGTAGCTGTCCAAAGTAACTTGACCCAGCTTCTGTTTTCTGTTCACTTTATTCCTGTGACTGAGGTTCAGGAAGAATTTGTGACAGCGAGGTTGACCTCTTACTATATTCCTCAAGTTTTCTGCATGGAGGGATAGCGCTCACTCACAGGCCTAATATTATTTCTTTGAGGAACTGCCAACTCTCTTAAACATCTTTTTAAATTTCATGAACCTTCCAGACACAAAAAGAATAAGTTTATTGCAGCCTACCTCCATGAAACATCTTGTTTTTATTTTGCTATTATTGCTCCTTCATAAAATCAGGGACTCTCCCTACAGAAACCTGTAAAGCCAAATATATACATATGTGTATATATGTATGTATGTACGTGTGTGTGTGTGCACACATTTAACTGCTTTTGTAAGGAGTACTCAGAGCCTAAAAATTGCCTGTCACTTGTAATCTGAATAATTCAATTTAGTACCTTTCACAGGCCAATGAAAGGTGACAGGTGATTCTCCAGAAGCCAGCTCATCATACTGGTGGAAAAGCAGGCATCCCTGTTGTTTTTCTGTAAGGAAATTGTTTTGCAATAGCTATAGTTAGTAGGCAAAAGACACATGTGAAAACACTGTATACTCATTTGACTCCTATATTAGAAGAGTACTTTAAAATACTTTTATTTTGTTCTGTTCTTAACCTTTTTACTGCTGAAATGACCTGTGATCTTGTAGACATTTACTCTTATGTCTATTGCTTATTCTCAGTTCCACAACATGAGGGGTCTAAGTATCGGGATTAATGTTGCTCAGGCTTCCCGATTTCAATCTCTTAGGAAAATTACGAGCAGGTCAAGGACTGCCTCAGTGCACATTTGGCAGCTCTGCAACAATAGCTGCAGAAGCTAACGGTATAGTCACCCACTGGCTCACAGTGAATGAACTCTTCAGATGTTATATCTAGCATTGGCCTGAATTTAAAGTATATCTTAAAAATATACTTTCTTTTCTTCTGTCTCTCCCATGGAGTAATCCTTTCATTCTTGAAATACTTCTGTATCCACCTCGAAATAGGGCATCTGCTTCCTTTTATTTTCCTACATAAGTTTAAAGTGTCATGAAATAGAAAAGTATTTTCAGTTACACAGTAATCCATCTGTGATTAGCACATCACGCTTGGCTATGATTGTAAAGATGTTTAGGTATATATATTTTATATGCACAGCAATTTCAGCATTTGTCTCTCTTGTATACTAGTTAATCACTTGTTTTCACATATTTTTACTCATTTCTCTCATATTGCCTAAACATTTCTGATTTATGGCAAGCACTTGTTTTCCTCATGCTTGTGAAGGACCATTTACTATGTTGGAGAATGCTTAAAAATAATTATTTGTAGTCACTCGGAACACAGGCAGGATATTAATGTGGTCTGCATGAATTTGGCTTTCATATAAAACAGTTCATGTTTTAGGGGGTATATATTTGGATTTCTTTTTATTGCTATGTTTGTGTACTTTTCTTTAAAAAAATTCTATTAAAAACATTCATGATTACTTACTCTTATGATCTTAGTTTAGTTTTAGACTCAAGATTTTACTCTGAGTGATATAGGCAGTGAAGACGACACTCAGGCATGAGAAGCCCTGAAGTTTAATAATATTTAAGAGATGAATTATGACTACATTGATATAGTCATGCCTACAGGCCTGTAGGGGTCTGCACTATAATACCTGTACCTTATGAAACGGGAACTAACCCTCTTATAATACCAAGGAAGTATTTTTTAAATTGCTACACGTTACTTGCACAGATCTCTAATATCTGTGGAAAATGCCTCAGGTAGATGCATAGATGTTAATATTCATTAGGCTGGGTCTGGATGCCACCCTGTGCCACATGCTGTAGGTGTGCCTGCTTGAGCAGGAAGGTTGGACTAGATGATCTCTAGAG
>JAVCKT010026197.1:42206-67292 GCA_032273925.1 Rhynchotus rufescens
GAAAGAAAGAAAGAAAGAAAGAAAGAAAGAAAGAAAGAAAGAAAGAAAGAAAGAAAGAAAGAAAGAAAGAAAGAGACTTTTGCCCAGAGAGGTTTGTGCTTAAACCTCTGTTCAAGGACAGTGAAGACAATAAGATTATAGTCATTTTTGATATGACCTAAAATATGTTTTATTTTTATTGTTTGATTGCAATAGTAAAAGATATAAAGATATAAATAGTATAAAAGTATATAAAAGATATAAAGATATAAATAGTAAAAAAGACGATAAAAGTAACTCAGTGTTCCCATTTTTTTTCTCCTTGTGTTCTGTCCATGTACTTTAAAAAGTCTCCTGGTTTCAACGTTCTTGATGTTAAGAAACTGCTAGGATTTTGCCTCATTCCCACTACATGTGAATGCATGTGATGGTCTTGTCTATTTTTGTCTATTTAATGAAACATCAGTGCCCCAAAGGCACTAGTCATAAATCTACTTGTGCCGGGAGTCCTGATAAGGTCTCTATTTTTTCCAGGAAGGGCTCTTTCTTGTGCATCAGTAGCAACACACAAGGCAGCAATCCTTCTTAGGCCTTTCTCAAGTGACCCCTTAGACTTTTCCTCCGTTTGTCTTCTCTACAGAGTTGTTTGAATTTAAACTTAGCTAACTGACAACTAGTTTGGCAAGGATTACAGAGATGTCAGATTTGAGAGGCTAGGATCAGTATATTCCCACTGAAATTGCCAGAACTTTTTTTTTTTTCTTTTTTTGGAGGGGTTGATATCATTCTGTGGATATCTGAATTGTAAAAATGTTCAATGGCACTCAGTTAAATACCAAATTTTAAGTTCAACCTCCCTTTCCCAGCTTTGCCCGGAGAAATATTTTATATCTGATTGATATAACTGTCATGTATTCATATAGACTCAAACAAAAAAAGATATTTCTCTGTAGGCATCCTCACATTAACTCTATGCTGGATTATCATTTTAGGATTTTCCATATAATGACTTATCATGGTATAAACTGTTCTGATCAAATTATCATTTAAGCTTATACCACCAATTTCATGATGTATAATGGTCTTAAAGCAGTTGAAAACACAGCTATAAAATAATATCAACATACTGAAAATTTCTTTTTTCTTTTTTTTTTTTCTCCCCATGCAAAAGAAGGAACTGTGAGTTTTGGTCTCAAAATGATATCTTTGCTGGAGAACAGTGTCAGGTCTGCCTCCTAAGCAGTTGCAGCAAATTTGAAACTACAGTCTATCTGCTGTCCGTCTTGCACAGGACTGGGCTATAAGCTAGATTCCCTATTTATTTCAGTGCTCAGTATAGGAAGCAGCAGTGCTCAGCTTCAAAATGCACTTCCTGAAAAGTCAGCTAACAAATATGTAGAGCATCATGTAACTTAATGGCTGGTTGGCTAGGAGTTAGTTTAGTGGTAGTGCTTGTGAAATACTAAGATCTGTCATTAAGGCTGAGCTCAGACAGTATAGCTTAGAGGGAGACAGGCTTAAGCCATCATTGCCTCATTTCATGCAGCTCTGGAGAGTGCAGTGTTCCCTGACCACATTCAGGGGACCTGGTTGCAGTAGCCAAAGAAATGTGAGGAGCAGAATGTTTTTCTCTTCCATGTACTCCTAGTACTTTTGCAAGACCTTGCAGGGGGGCCTTTGCTGACGCTTTCAATCCTTGAACTGGGGAGGCTCCTCTTGGCCGATCTGAGGCATACGAGCTGCTCCACATCACTGTGCCCTTTCACCCAGCAGAAGAGGGAATGATAAGGGAGAAGAGCTCCCGTCTGGGCTTCAGAGAGGGCTGTGTCATACTCTAGCAGGGTGTCCTGCACCTGACAGTTTCTGCCACAACATTTTGTACCTCAAATTAGCAATAGAGTGTAATGAAACTTCTTTTTTTACTGTAAAAAGAAAAAAAGTATCCACCTCTTTGGATATTTCTGAGCTTTTTTGTGTCAGAAAATGTCCTTATCCAACTTCCACATTTTTTTGAGGGGGTGCCTTGAGTGGCCCAGAGTCAGTGTTCAATCTGCTTTGGCATCACAACACTGCTTTGCATAGAGCATTTAAATATTACAAAAGAAAGACCATATAAAAGAGTCCAGGGATGACCCTCTGCTGCCTGTGATGAACTCTGTGGAAGACTGGATTCCCAATCTTTACTCCTGTAAATGTTTAGCCAAAGCGAAAGTGTATCAGCAGATAACTAGAGAGCTGCTCTTTAACCACACCTGGTGACTGTGGCATTTTTCAGGGCAGTGAGGGATGAAGACAGAGCACAGAGCTGAGTTTGGATAGTTCATGTCCTATGTAAGTGCTACAGCCCTTGAGATACTGGATAAAGGGGCAGTCGTCTCCAGCAAGAGATCTCAGAACCACATTCTCTGCTTTTTTCTGCTTCTGTGCAGATCTCTTATATGAAATATTTTGAGTCAGTTGGAATGTAACATGTCAAATCAGTTCTTTTTATTTTTTGATTTGTTTTGGTTTGTTTGTTTGTTTGGCAAGGAGATTCAAATTCTGTTTGATTACAGATGAATTTTTTCCCAAATTTTTTATTTGTTTGCCAAGCCACAAAATCAATTATTTGGACAGCTATCAAGTAGATGTGTCTGAATAAACTGCTCAGAACATTTTTTTTTCCTGAAAATCACTCTGCTTTTCTATGTTTCTGTAAATAGAAAGACTCATGTGCCAAATAAAAATACTTTTTAACTAGTTACCTTCCATTTGACTTTCAATCCTGTAAAGTTTTAAGGACAATCAAAATATCCAAACATGTCTTATCATATTCTGCTGGGTTTTCCTTTTTTGAATTTCAGTGTCCTTTATCGTTATGCTAACAAGTCCTGCAAACAATTTATGTGTCTTTGGATATTTTTTTAAAGTTGGTATATTTGGTCACTGTGTTTCATGCGACACTTATGAAATCATAACTTGATATCTGTAAGATATGTGCTATCGCTTTCTTTTATGAATACAGAAAATGAGACATAGGTAGGTAGACTGTTGACTTAAGTCTACCCAGGCCATACCCTGCAGAAGAAATAAGTATATAGGAAGAAGTTCTGTTATCCTCAATATATTTAAGGATTTAGTAGCATTCACAGGCTAGTTTTACCCGCTTCAGCTAAAACACAGTAACTGACCACGGGCATATTGACAGTCCTATGAGTGCAAATTAAGCAGGGAAGTTTAAATGCCCTTTAGAATTAGTCAAGAGTTGTCTACACTCATGTAGCAAGTGATTTTTCAGCTGAAGGAGCAGCAAGTAGTAGTTATGGGGTGGTAATGGGAAACTTAGTAATGAAACAATTTCACAGACACATGTACCAAGATTTCTGGTGTCAATGCTAGACTTTTCTCATAGCGTGAGTTAACACGGCTGTGTTAGCAAAAGCACTCAGTAGGAATTGATGCAATCATTTTAGCAATCCAACAACTGTAAGGAGAGTGGGTAATTCAAGTTTATATTGGGATTACATCTGCTTTCTCAAACCTGTAGTACTCCACCTGCATTGTAAAGCTGACCATCTGTCCAATCCCTTTGTTTAAAAGACCAACCTCAGGAATTGTTTCAGATAGTTACACAGATTAACTGAGCAGATGGTTTTAAATAAACATCCACCCAAGTGGTTAGCATGTGCTAATCAAACCAGTGGAGTTAACAGTCATGTGCCTGCATCCTTTTCCATCCAGCGTGGCCAAAGGACTGTTAAGAATGATGCAAATTCTGCAGTGGCCAAAGCAAGTTCTAGCATCCACTCTTGCTTAGCAAAACATTTAAATGAATGCTTTAATATCACTGCAGCCAAGATTTGAACCTTGCCTTAAGAGACTTGCTCAAATAGAAGAATACAGACATTTCTATGAAAGATCAGATCAAACACCTACCTTAGCAGAGTCCACCCAAGAAAGTGGTCATACCAGAGGTCTAAGAGGCAAGCAGAAAAGGTCAACATAGACAGACATAAACCCGCCTGCCCCAGAGTACCATAATATTAAAGATATTCTCTCGTTCTTTTAGTAATTAACTGCAGACATAGAAATATTAGCTCTCCATTTAATTGATATAATATACAGGCCCCTTTGAAAGCTTTTCATGTTCTGGATCTCAGTGCGTCTTCTGGAAATGAATTATTCAATTGAATTACATATCAAATGAAGTATTCCACTGGTATCAGTTTATTTCCTGCCAATTCATTGTATGTCTTTTTGCTCATAACTGCTTGGAGAACAGAAGTCCGCATTCTTCTTTTTCCAGATCCATCTCTGCATGACATACTCCTCTTATGAGCCTTTTACTTGCCTCCCATCTATGAAAATTATTATCTTTCCAATCTCTCTCTCTCTCTCCAATCTCTGTTCATGTGAGAGGTTTTAATCATTTCTATCATATTTCTCTATTCTCCCTTCTGGGTTTGCAGCAGCGTTTGCAAAGATATTTGGATATTTGGATATTTGGCCACAGGCTTAGGGCTGCTCCTGCTGGGCACTCAACACAGCAGAACACTTCACCACTTCTAATTCTTGCTGGTTAGGGAGTGATGGACTTCCCTAGCATCTTCTGTCACTATACATCACCTTCTTGCTTCAAGTGTTAATCCTAAAAGCATTAGCTAAACTGGCAGGGACACAAGGGATCTGAGGAAAACATGCACTAAGGATAGATGTAATTCAGATTTGCTGAGACACTCAAAAATGGATGAGGCTTGGCTTCTCTGAGGTATTGCAATTGCAGGTGAACCAAAAGAGTTTCACATACAATTTCAGTCCATTTTACATTAGTCTCAAATAAAACACATGCAAGGCCTCAAAATAAAATTGCTGAGTCTCTGACAGGGCTTTTGGGCACCTTGAGCTAATTTAAGTCTGAACTATCTTAGTTTTAACTTTTGTTTTCACTCATTCTCCCCTTCATATTCCCATCTTCTTTCTTGTGCCAGAGCAATGTGAGCTGGTTTGGGAGTTGATCTGGTTTTAAAACATTTTTTGACATTATCTTTTGAAAAGGCTTGATTTAAGATGTATCAGCTCCTGAATCAGTTCCCAAATAGTTGCATATGTGGCAGTCCTAGACCTGGACTGAAAGAATTCTATTTCAGGTGTAAATTCTGCATAGGCCATGAACTCACCATCCACAGAAGGATGTCTCTCACCCTTTCTATGCAGCTGTGAAAAGATTTTACTTTCTAAAACTCTCCATTCTACATAATGGTATATCTAATTAATTTTCTTTTAGATGGTGTTTGAAGCCACACTGCATAAGGGATCACTGTATTTGCAGAGCAAACTCTTGAGGCCAGAATCAGACCATATTTTTGGCTAGAGGCCACTGGAGTGACAGAAGCAACAAATCTGTTTATAATAGGTGTTTTGTCCATCAGAAGAATGTCAACAGGCAAATTACTGTAACCCGTCTGAACCAGCTCAGCCTTCCTGCAAATCAAAGCCCAGATTGTATTGGAAGTGTTTGTTTTGTCATTTTTTAAAATAAATTAAGAAATCAATGCTATATTCATAGCAGTCGACAGAACCAGTAGTTAGTTTGGATGGACAGCCCCAGAGCTATTGCTGTTGGCACTGAGTGACTGCAACTCTGGTTGGTATCAGCGTTAATCCTACCTGGGTAAACACAGATTTGCCTGAGTCACATATTTAAGCCGTATCAGCTGCCATGCTTTCATCTGCTGATTTCAGGAATGTGGTTTCTGTACTGGATCCATCTGGAAATTACCCCCAAGACAGATTGCTTGTCAGTATCTCCTTAGGGCTTGTCTTCGGTGCTAAAAGCTGCTTTTTCTATCTTTTCTTTTTTTCTTTTTTTTTTTTTTTTTACCCTTGAGGTAACTGATGTACCTCAATTATCCTAAGATAAAAGAAAAGGTAAAGAATACCTGCAGCTTTGAGCACAGTAGCAGTAGGACAAAGAGAGATGCTGTCTGCGGGGCAGAGCAGTGGGACTGCTCTAGCGAGGCTCTGCAGTCTTAGGGAAACGAGGGAGCTGTCTGTTAGCTCATCCCATTCATCCAGGCACACATGCAATAATTTTGAGTATTAAAATGCAATAAAATTGAGTATATTATTGGGTAATAATTTTGAGTATAAAAACTCAAAATGTGCAGAAGAAACACACTAACTGTTATAGCCTGATTTTAGAGGCTTTGCTCTTCCATTCCAACTGTAAAAATCAGTTGTTCTCTACTTCCACAGTGTTTTACACACAGGTTACTCTTGGCTTTCAGCTACATTTAAGCTTATCTATATCTTCATCTTGGTCATTTTCTGGCACTGGGATAGTGTGTGAGATATTATTGTGTAGATATTATAGTATAGATAGATCTGTTATTGATAGAAATTATCTTGTTGCTGTTGGTATTTTCAAGATAGCCTATAGGGGAAGAAAATGGCCTGGGATAGCATTGTCCTGCTGTCCCACAGCCTCAGAACAGAATCCCAAAACTTCACACACAGTATAAAGAGCCACTGTGTTTAGGCTACCAGGTCCATCACCAAATCCTGACACATTTGGCCATACTGCACTAGCAGAAGACAATAAATGGGACAGCCTACAAGTATGTTTTGTAGATAGATATTCTTCTGTTCAAATCATCTTCATACTTGGTGAAAAATCCTTGCTTTTCAGAAAGTTATGGTTAGCATCAAAATCGTTGCCACTCATATTACAAGGTGAGGTCTTTAAGTTAAGCCAAGAACATATGATTTACCTTGTGTCTCAGATTTTGAAATGATACCATGATAACCAAATGAGGAGGAAGGTGAAAGTATTAAATCTTTTGTTTATACTGAATTAATCTAATTAATGTGTAAGGCAGGGAAGAAAAGTTTGTTTTCATTAAACTGCCTTAAGCCATATTTACAGTGCTCCTTCTCAGTCAGAGGATATCTCATTTCTAACTTTTCCTGAGCCTTTATATTAAAGGATGGGTTTGTACCTGGCCTTTTAACCTGCATGTTTGCAAATTTCTCTGTAACTTCAGTTTCACTTTGCATACTCTTTTTTTTTTTTCCCCCTCTCTTCCACACCCTGCTTGTTCCCTTCAACAAGAGATGAAAATGCCAGATAACCAGATAACTAACAGTTTAAGAACTTATGATCACCACTGGTTTTCATGACTGAAGACAGTTATTAAAAAAGACATTAGAAATCCCCAGGAATGGAAAGGGTATGGCAAGCATGGAGTTCAGGGCTTTCCACAGGTCTTATGCCTGGAGAGCTGAGATTGCTTAAATGCTAAAGTGTCTGTCGCTCCTGGCTGTGAAGACAAACTTGAAATGGTCGTTGTAGCAAACCTGCAGCCAGGCAGGTTTGAACAGTCTTAGTCAGAAGTGCAAGTTCTTCTATGAACTTTTAATTACTTATCCTGAATTAAATAGGCACTTTGGATTTGTATTCTAATCTAGGGCTTTATTCTGAACAATGTAGGTGCTAGCTTTTGCCATTTTAATGTGGATAGATCTATTTAAGATGGATAATATTCTCAAAATAAGCTTTATGTTTAGTGTCTTGCAAACAAATTGAGCCTCCTAGACATACAAGTAAGTTCTAAAAGACATTTCTAAGAGATATCTTAGGGTCTGAAGCAGTAAGGTATTTTTGAAAACTTTGATTACATAAAAGAAAACAAGAGAGTTTAAGCAGAATACAGCCTGATACATAGAAAGTTAAGTGTAGCTTTAAGGATTTTGCCTAAGTTACTGTGGAATTAGCTGATGCTACATCAAGACAGAGAATACTACAGCCACTCAGACTGTATCAGTGTAACAGCAGTTTCTAAATCAGTATAAAACTTACCTACCTGTGGAAACTGAATGTGGGCTCTGGACTGAATGTAGCCTAACACATCTACAGCTGTGCTAGTGTAACTTTGTATATGGGAAATCTCTGGGAAATGAGAATATATTTTCAATATATTCTCCGATATATTTGATCATCCTTTCTTTCATGTCACACAGCACCCTAAATTAAATCAGTAGAACTGTTTTTTTTTTAAGCAATAAATAAATAAATAAATAAAACACCAAATAAACTACTAGACATTTGATGATGGAGCACAGAGAAGCCTTTTTTTCTGCATATTAGTTGCCAAGTATTATTCTCTTTAAAGAATAAAATATCTTCTGAAAGCAGATGACTAAGTGCCTATTGAAATGAGAGGCCTCAGTCTTAAGTGCTGTTTTTCTCTGCCAGACCTAGATGACTGCAAATCTCAGCGTATACAATCAGACCATCCACAAACACAAAACATTTCCCATTGAAACAGAACAAAAGTACCTACCTCTCCAGCTGAGTGGTACCTACCTAAGTACCTACCTATCCAGTGCCTACACCTACCTCTCCAGCTAAGTGGTCCTGGGAGGTTTCTTTTGTCAGAGTTCTCTCTGTCTTAGCTTGGCTAAGAGATGACTTATACTCCTCCATTCAAAAGACCAGCTATTACCTGGAAGATAGGAAGCAAGGAAACCTTTACACCTTCAGTTTTTGCAGCAGTCTACATGTGAGGGCAGGGCCGATGGCAGGGAGCATGGAAGCCTCGGGGCCCAAATTCAAGCAGCTGAGGCAGCGTTGCACTGCTGACATACAGCAATGGACTGGGAGACTCATTTTCTTTGGTTATTTTCCAGACCATCTGGCTGGACTCTTAGCAAGCTGCGTGTGTCCAGTAGATGCAGCCTGTATTTCATCAGAAGCTCATCAAAACAATTTTGGTGAAACAATTTGTTTTTTATTAATACATGTTTTCCAATAAAACCCTTTTACACTGTAAAGTTCTCACTGCTCTCAACAAGTTAGATGTTCCCAGTAAATTCTTGTCATATTCACACAGTTTGTCCTAACATATTTGACTTCATTTGGTCCTGCTACTACTTGCAGCTCAGCAAAAAAATCATTTGCAAAGAAGCAGGACTCTCCAAAATTAGGGGTCATAAAGTTTTTCATCTTTCTCTGCCTTTGAAATCTGGGTAGATGAAATGATCTTTTATGTATTGAAGTCATTCTTTGATTCAATATCAGATTCCTTGCCTGAAGTTTTTTGGGTAATCCATAGATACTATTTTCCTTCCCGTAATTTCTGTTAAGTTTTCCATTTTGTCTTCAAACTATTACCTTTCCAAGAAATAGTATTCCTTTTTTTGAATGTCCAGCCACCTAGCATATAGTATAGAATACTATAATAACAGAATAAATAATATAATAAAACTTTTAAAACAACTAGTATTTTAATGCATGTGGTATCTGTCTTGCCTTTCCTGGTTTAAAAAAAAAGCAAACAAACAAAACAAATAAATAATATAATAATCATTGTGCTGAATCATCAGTAATTTCTGGGCCAGAAAGTAAGTAGGCTAAAAGCAGATAAGTATTCATTAACTCAACCGTTCCCGATTCAGCAAAACTCTTAAGCATTTACCTAAATCCCCATACAGCAAAATCTTAAATTAAGTCAGAGTTTAAATACATTCCTTTTCAAAAAATACTTAAGCTAAATGGTACCATAATAGATCTGTTATTCAATTCTGCATGACAGCCAACCACTTTGCAAAAAAATCATGAAGAAGTCATAGAGGCCATGTTTTCATTCAGCAATGATACTGCTGCAGCTAGCGCATACAATTGTCTGAAGTCTGGGTGAAATTATATTGACAGTGTTTATATTAGAGTACTTTAATACCTTGTGGAAAGCAAAACACCCTATATCTGCATATGACTTGTTTTTCAGCTGCGTTCTTCCTGCAGGCCGTAGATGTGTAGTTGTGGTGGTAAAAGTCACATCCCAGTTTCTGTCTCCATTCACATACTGCAATTTGCATGAACACTGTACAGTGAGGGAAGAAACGAAACAAGAGCAGACCAGTAGGAAGCAGCACTCTAACGTAGCAAGCTCATCTAATAAAGCTGTATTTCAGCAGTAGGTAAAAACAAGGGCAGCTGGCAACAGCCAAAAGGACAGAGAGTACCCATAACAGCATGTCTTCTGCAGTAATCAGTGGACAGGATTAATATTCTTTTGACACTTTCTTTTTTAGGGTTGAAACTTTCAAGTAAAGTAACATACCCTGACCTTAAAGTGATCTACGAAGGGAAAATAATAGTTTTTCTGTGTTTTTTTTTTTTTTTCTTACAAGTTTCTGGAATAGAGTGGAGCTGCTAACGTCATTTTTTTTTAAAGACTGGTTTGCCTATAGTACTCCTTGGGGACTTTGGCAGTTTTATGGTGAACTTTTTATTTTTGCTTATTTCACTTACTGGCATCACTGTTTTGTTAGAGAATGTGAAAGAACAGGAAGGAAGAGAAGATAAAAGTCTTTAGCAAAGAGTTTCTTGCCTTCTAACTCTTTCTTGGGCATTACAATTGGAAACTTGCAAACACAAAACAGGTATAAAAAGGGAAAAAAGAGTCACCATCACCACAGTTAATCAGACTTTATTTTTCTGGTTGGCTAATATCCTATACTACATCTCTGCCCAAGGATGTAATCATTTTTCTAAAATGGTATTATTTCTAAATTCCTAATATTTTTTTTCCTAGAAAATAAACCAACCATCAAAATAAGCAATCCCTTAACACTAATTTTGGAGTTTGCGTTTCTTTTGTTCTTTTTCCTAAGAGATTAAAAGTACTAAAATCTTTTCTGGGTTGTGATTGAAGAAGAATATTGTCTTTTTTGGTTTCCCCAAATTTGCCAAGAATATTTATGATTGAGATTTTAAAGACCATGTGGGAATAGAATTTCAGGTAAATATATTCCAATTAATCCAAAACACATAAATACTGGGGAGATGCTCATGGAGAATAAGTCAAGTGGTTTGATCAGTTCATAAAATCTTGAAAAGCCTATATATACCACTACCATCACCCAAGCTTTAATCTGATCACTAAACATGAAATGGGTGATGTCTTCTCCAAAGAACTCTCTGGGAATGCTCGGCCATATAGAAGGTGAAAATAATAGTGGGAAACTGTTTTGTAAATGAGGGAGTAAGATGTACTGTAATATCAACACCTGAGTCAAGAAGATATTTCTGTTTCCGTGTTACTGAGAGATTGATGGGAGCTGAATTCTCTTGAACTAGGTGAAGTGCTGTTTTTTCATTCAGTTTTTCTCCTGGTTTAGTCATGCAAAAATACTTTCATTTGAGACTGTATTACAGAAATCGATAGTACTGTCAAAGTGTTGATAGATTCAGACCTTAAACACATTATTTTCTTATATTTCATTGCAAAGCTCAGAACTGTGCGTTTTTCTGTTTCCATCCCAATGTCAACAAGTGCCCATGGGACTGGTGCCACGCTTTCTTTCTAAGCAGTGCCAATACAGAACTTGAATAACACACTCAGCAACCTGAAAATGTGCATTAAAATAGCAGAGTAAAGGTTGCAATGACAAACTGAAATGCATATAGATACCCAAAGCGTCGATAGAGTTTGAACAAATTGCCAGTGTTGCTGTCACATTCACAAGCATGAAGTGTGTGACAAGCAAAGACTACCTTGTGCAGAACTCCACTGCCCCTTGCTCGGCCAGCCAAGTACTGTTACAGCTCCAGAAGTAAAGTCAATGCAGCCAGTTAAGCTCTGTGCATCTTAACATATATATATAAGCATATAGAGTTCTTCTTTAGCATGATTAAAGTCCCGTTATGTTAAATGAATATTATAGAACAGCTTTCAGATTCCCCTCTGAACTGTTCATAATACATATCTGCTTCCATCTGTGAATGCAGAATTCGTTTAACACACAAAAATTGCATAACTGATTGAACAGGTACCAGACTTGTGTGCTCAGGTGTGGGATTATTTTAACATCTACCTCAAATAGCGTGGATGCGGTGCAGGCATTCTGCTGAATATATGACTAATGCACCTCAGGGGAGAGCTATGAAAGAGAGAAAATAATCTGTCAAGAATGTGCTTAACTTGATTAGTTTGAGCCTAAACATTTGAGCAGCTTTTGAACCTGAGCCAAGGTGGTTCCGGGAAACTTCTCTAAGAAAAGCACCCTAAGCTCCGACTGCAGGTTCAAAATTGGCACCCCTTCCCTCTTAAAAGAACATATTGTACAAGTTAAAGGCTATTATGCTGTATTTGGAAAATATTTGAGAAGTATGCAGTAAGTGTATGTTTAGATACTTAAATATTCTGTGCACTACTTTCAGACACTATTGTGTATTTAGGGCATGACCCTGACTGAGGAGGCTATATATGGTAGGGTTTGTTTGTTTTTCACTTCCATTACTTTTTACTTGCTACTCCTCACCTCTAAAGTGCCTAATTGCTCCATTCACTGACTGCACACTTTATTGAAGAGACTGCCCAGTGTCCACCCCTCCGAAAGCAGTTAGTTTTTCATAAAGAACATTGTTTCTCCTCATATGCTGGACCTTGAGAGGGGAATGTACCTTCTGAAGTAACCAGCGCCCTTCAAATTCTTATCTAAAGGAATCCCACAGGAAACCTTGGAGCTCTTACAAAAATTTGGACTGTCTGTTATTTATCAGTTTTACAAGGACACTAGTCTTTGGCTATCGAGCCCCCTTGGAGCCACCAATTGTCCTCTCCTCCTGCTCTTCGCTCTTAACAGCAGAGGTAAACACTGGCTTAAGTTTGCTTCCTGCTATCAATCTGTAGAACAGCATGTTAGCTATAAATGCTGGCAAGATCGTAGCTCAGTATTAGCCACAGAGCCCTGACATCAGCGCCTGATTATGTCAAGTTACAGGCTGTCTAGCAACTCACAACAAACATTTGGACTCAGCCTTTACTGGGTGGGGGAAACTATAAGAGCATCTTTCTCATAGGAACAAGTGGTCTGCTAGCATTTCCCTGACTCATTGGTCAGCACCTTTATCAGTTGCACATCTCTTAACATTATCTTAATTGCAAAGTTCCCTATGCTTATTTTTCTCCTAAATGAAAAAAAAAAATAAAAAAATCATAATAATAAATTTGCTATATGGCCACTTCTTGTGAAAAACCATGAGGAAAAGTAAACACTCATGAGTAATAACACAGAGGCTTATTTTATAATAATATTTATAGATAAACTACCTTTTAAAAACATATATCAATATGCATATATCAATCATGCATGACTGTAATTATATGCATGCAAAATACTGCATAAGCATCCAGTGTTTGGGAAAATTAAAAAGAGATGGCTTAACATATATAGCAACAACAGGAACTGAGATAAATAACTCTTCTTAGATTCTGATCATACTGTCTGGGCCTCTTTGAGTGGAGACATTAATATTCCCCTAAGTGAGCCTGGTAAGTATTCAAAAGAAGGCAAATAATATTTTCCAAGCTACATATATCATGTAGAGCCATGACAATATCTAATCTGACATCACGCTGGTGAGGTAAGTTAGTGAGAATGATGGTGACCGAGAAGATTGTCCAGCAGGAATAGGAGGCAGGAATTTGCTGTTCTAGTCCTGACTGATTCCCTGGCCCTTTTCTCGCTTCCCTTTTCCACCCTACTTTTATTATTCTGATCTTTCTTTTCTCTTCCTTTTTCTTTTTTTAAGTTTTGTGACCTAAGATAAAATGCACACAGCCATCTCAGAGCTTCCTATGAAATTTAGCATTTTGTAGTTAGTTCTAAATAATGCTCATAAAATTATTTGAGACCATTAGCTAGAAGCTATAAAACAATGCATTTCTATTATAATGGTCATTCAAAGAGCCTCTGGCAGTATATTTGGGAAATAAATCCTTCTCTGTTTGCAACTTAGAGCAGGATAAAAACTTTTTCAAACCATGATTACTTTCTCCTTTTCACTAGCTGAAATATATTCTGTCCACAACTAAAGAGTTCCTGATGAATCTAGGCTGTTTTAACCTAAGAGTACTTGAGTTTATAACAGGGTTATCTGTACAAAAGTGCAGACCTATGTGTCTGAGGCTCACTGTTCTAAACAGCTTATCTTCACAGGCACTTTTCCATATCCTTCATAACCAAATTATTTAAAGCATTTTAAACAATGAAAATGTTACGGTCACTGCATTCACAACTAGTTTTTCTGCATTTTTACCTTGAGCAATTTCTTACTTATGCTACTCTCTAATAAGTAATCCATGACAGTAAAGGTTAAGTAAGTTGAAAACTGAAATGGGTCTGCTCCCAATCTCTAGCTCTGAATTCACCTGAATTTAAGCAAGTTCAAAGCAAAGTATCCGGCTACGGGCTATGACACTTAGACTGTTCTCAAGCCTTTCTTTTTCTGACTTTAGTTATGCAGGGAGCTCTTGTTCCCATCATTTTCTATGACACAAATTAGCCTTCAACTTGGGCATTTGCATCTACTTCTCTGAAAGAGAAGTTTAAATAGAAGTTTAAATAGAAGCTGGGGCTAGAGGAGCATCCTGTTAGCAGAGAGCTGGCAGTTCCTCTTTTTCTTGCCGGCTTAAAGGGGCACCGTTCATCTCCTCACCTCCCCTGCCTTCAGCTAGTGCCAAAACACTTCCTTTCCCTCGGGACACTTCTGCATTTGCTGACACCCTCGAGTGCACAAAGAGCCCCAGTGTGCGTGTCTGATGCTGAACAGAAGTTCTTTCAGCATTTTGCCTCTGAAACACAGTGACCCAAAGGACCCATATTTTTCTCCGACTTGCTCACTTATTTATTTATATATGTATTTATTTATTTTTAATGCATACCAGTCCCTTGACAATTTCAATGATTCTTTTTTCTTTTTTTTTTTTTTGTTAGTTGTTTTTTTTCCTAGAAAAAAAGGGAACAATATTTGCTCTATGAGAAAGCTACAAGGAAGTAACCTGCACGACAACAGACCCACATGAACAGAAGTTCTCCAGCTGAGCATGAGCAAAGTAATCTTGCAGCAATAAGATACAAAACGTAGCATTTCTTGAGGATTATAGAAGGCCTTGAGCTGATCTGGTAAAATGAAACTGAATGCTGAAAGCTTACAAGTACGTGGGAACCAAAATAACACCCAAGAATTGTGTGGTTCGGCATATCTCACTATGAAATGAAACTTCTGCTTTTTCTACAAGAAAAGTCAGTCTCAGTCATTATTTCCACAGCTGCAATGGCAGCGACCTGATCTCCTGGAGGATGCCAGCGGGAGCCCTGCAGAGCCTGAGGCGCTAGGAGTGGGATTCCCGTCACTGCAGCACCCTGGTAAGCGAGGCCCGCGGCACGGCCGGGGCTGCCAGGGCTGCAGCAGGAGCTGGCGCAGGTGGAGAGAGCCCGCGGGGGCCGGCACTCAAAGCAGCGCCCGGGCGCCAGCAGCGGCCTGTCCCGTGCAGCTCCCCGCCGCGAGCCCTGACACGTCCCGTGTCAGAGCGCGCTGACATGTGGGCAGGCACGCGCAGGCCATGATTCCCAGGGACCTCCACCCCTCTCGCGGGATGCAATTACCCGGGAGTCTTGCGCTTCCAGACTTCTGGCAGTGCCGAGGTCTGCAAAGGGCTGAGCCAAATTCATTCTGCGGCAAGCGTGAAATGTGTGGGAAGGCACTGAAGGACTTGTCTATCTGTAAGCCATAGAGGATATTAGAGCTGCAGAAGGCTTGTATCCATCCTCGGCATAAACACTATTTATCCCAATAAATAAAACAAGTTCCTGTATAAATCAGTGGAAGAAGAGAAGCCTTTTTTCTTTCTTTCTTTCTTGTTTTTTCTTTCTCAATTATATACTTCTCATGTTTTGCATGTCCTCTTATTCTGACGCACCGTTTTTGGAGAAATATATCTGCTTCGGCAAGTGCACTTGGGAGCTTTGACCTGTGTTGCTGTAGCCACTGTCCTTCTCAGCTGAGACCTTAGCAGCAGGTGGGAAAGGCAGGACAACAAACTGTGCCAGGCACCAGTGTGGCACCATGTTCGTTATCACCAAATGCAGCACACACACACTCTGCACAGAAACAGCACTGTCCGGCCATGACCACAGCACGCAGCTGAGCCCTCTAACTGGCCGGGGGTGATGTTAAAGCCCTTTCCCTGCTATACTATTTGCAAATTTCATTTTTTGTCATTAAATGGCTCAATAAGGGGCTTTCCAGAGGAAAAAAAATTAAAAAAAAAAATCCCTGATTCCCCCATATAACCTTTAATTCTCTTGAATCAATTTTTTCCCCATGCAGAAATGTAACACAAGAAGTATGTGCTACTCACAGCCATCCTGAGGATTAAGTGGAACTCAAGAGTTGCATAACCCATATCCTTGCCCTGCGCATATAAATGAAATTCACTCAGCTACCTATGATCCCTAAATGAGATGTCATTACAAAGAAATAAGCTTTCCATCAGCCTAGTATTAGCATTTTTTATCCTATATATATATATATATATATATATTATTCCATCATTATCTCTGTTAGCCTGACAAGTTTTGGTAATACAACGGGGACAGCATATCATCCTGGAAAACCTGCTGCCTGCAGGGCTGCCCACAGAGAAGAAATCAAATATGGGAAACTTTTGAAGTTCAGTGGGAACAGGTCGTGTGCCTGAAACATACCCCAAGAGAAAATAAACCTGACAACTTTATAGTTGAGCTGCAGGTATGTGACTCTCTGAGCTGATTGCTTTGCACTTTGCAGGTTGCCTGTGTCGTGTTGTTTTCAGTGGGTTTTCACAGCAGCATAAAAGCCTATTTGGGAGTTCTGATATATTGCCTGGAAGCGGCCTCCCATATGTGAGATAATACTTAGTGCTGCAGAGTGATGTGACCTTTTGTGTCCTGCATTCCATTTTTACCTCTACCAACATATCATTTGAATGGTCTTAAGAAATACAACTGTGCTGGGAACAGGGGAAATTCTATTATTTTCCCTCTAAGGCTGCGTAATGTCTGCCTTCTATTTTGTGGAGCTCCGTTTAAAAATTGGATAAGGTGTGCTGGAATCTCTCATTCTATCCAGTCTGTTTAAAAACAGGCATAAATGGTGTGAAGAGACTGACCAAAAAAGGCAGAGAACTGGATATGCAGCTTTAAAGTTAGTTCAGCAGACTATCGCAGTCATTCTTTCCATTGTTATTTGAGCACTCTCATTAGCTGCATGGTACCGTGTATTCTTTGGAAAAGGAGTGCATATGGGGGAACAGATTAGACAGTGTTATAGTCTAAAGTTATTAGCTGTTCACTCCACAAGGTGCAGCCGAAAACATAATTCATTGCGGTGACTAACTGAAGGGCGCGTATTGCTTATGTATGCGCTGGAAAATGATCAAGCTTGTCGTGTGAGCTCTTCCTTATCCCTGCACAATGGCTCTGATGTGGTGAACTCAACTATTGTCAAAAGATTGCAAGGAAATGCCGAAGTCACAAGTGAGAAAGGCTGAGAGGTTATTTAATCCGTCTTCTTAGCAATGCTAGATCGCACCCCTCCTATTCTCCACAGCATTGTTATTTTCTCTTTCCCTTTCTCTCTGCAACTATCTGAAGGTATTTAATCCTGCTATCTACACCAATTGAATTCAGGCTTTATCACTAAACCATGATCAGCCTAACAGTTTTCTGATATGAAAAACCCTTGGACTTTGAGGCATTTCCCATGAAGTAGAGAGAAGGAAAAAGAAGCTTCAGATTTGAACAGGATCCTACAACTTGGGTTTCTGTTCAGAACCGGGTGCAAGTTTGTATCTAGATTAAATGTTGGAAAGGCAAATTAGTTTAGTTGCTCTGGATGTAAAAGCCAATTCTGGCTTTACAGGAGGAGAAAATAAAAGTGATAACTGCAATACCTATGTATTCTTGGTCTCCGTTGCCTACACATGTTCAGCGAATGCTCTGCAATGACAGCCAGGCTGCACAACCCTTCTGTGGTGCCACCACCTCTTACAGTGTCTGGCTGTTCACAGCAAGCACTGTCTCCTCAGTGTCCTGACAGTGCATGACAGTAGCAGTTTTTCCCACTCTTCTCAATGAGTGAGGTTAGGAGACAAAATCTCCTTTCTGCTCTACCAATGAGTCCCAGTAATATCCTTCCCACACCATTCTGTTGACGGGTGCCAGATTTCCACACACTATCATGATAATGGATATTCCAGTGTTAAGATTTCCACATTGCTCTCCAACAGATGTAGATGCCAGCATTGCAGCATGCCCAGCAAGCAGTCCAACTACAAAGGAGGGCAAAGGAATTTAATCTCACTAAACTTCATGCAAGGCATCTGAACACTCTAACAGAGAACTGTAGAATAACTCACTTCCCACTGCCGAGAAAATTGTTAGTTAATGTATAATTGTGCAACGAGGGCCTTTCCCAGCATAAGGAGGAAATCTGAGAGGCAAGTCTTCAGCTGATATATGCAGGTTTAATAATCTCATCCCAAGAGCCTGTATAGCGCTGGTGTTGAGACAAGCCCAAAACTAAATGAGGCTCTGTTTATTAAGAAGGGCTGCTGTATTTGCACTAGACAGAACAGCAGAAGACTTTCCTGGCAGTTCTTTTATTCAGCTGGTATAGACATTGCTTATTTGTTATGTTTTAGTAGCTCTGTGTCAGTTATCAGTTCCTTTTGTCAAATTGAAAGTTGCATCGTCATCTGTTTATAATAGGAACAAATGGAAATAGCATACAACACAGTTAACGTCAACTGTCAAGTTCTGGACACTTCTGTTTAGACAGTTCTTTCAACCCAGCTAAGGAAACTGATGTTTTCGGAAGGGCAGAGGCAGCTGTTGGGTGGTCTGTTGTACATGTAGTACAATAACCTCAGCCAGCACCCAAGCCTGTCCATGTGCTTGCAACACAGTGGCAGCAATGCAAGAGCGTAAGCTCCAGACTCCATTTAGATTTGTATTGGAAGCGAGGAGAATGGATTAGGATGGGGAAGTGGGCTATAGTTTCTGCAGGACACATTTCTGTATTCAGATATAGGCTGCTGTAACCAGATCTCTCTTATGAAAATTAAGTGCTTCAGGCTTATTGGTATACTGCCAGTGCAACCTTAACTTGGGCAAAATGTTGCTGCTGCTCCTTCCCCTGCAAAAAATTTCATCACAAAAGATGATGATGCAAATTGCTATATAGGAGCACAGACACACCTTTTATTAGCTTGGATTGTCACTGAATTGCAAAAGATGAGGGGTAAGAGTAGGGAGAGAAGCAAAGGCAGAAGCTGAGGCAGACACAAGAACCAGGGTCTCCAGCATAGGGGATCTTTTTGTTGTGAGGATCCCCGATGAGTGAGAGTTCCTGAGAAGAGGCTGCTGACCTGGGGGGTTGTATATTGATGCCATTATTTACATAGGCTTCCTTGTTCCTATTTTAAACCCATGCAAGGTAATCACTGGATTTTCTGTCCTGACTCAAGCCCAACTTCAGCATTCACCCATCTCTTTACTGACTCAACCTTTCACACAGAGGAACTACCCAGGGTAGTTTTTATTTCTTCCTCCACCTTCTCCCTTTCTCTCTCCTTCTGTCTTTGGGGAAATAAATATCTCTCATTTAGAGGAAATGAGTTTTGAAACCTCCAACCGCCCACTAACCATTAGCTTCTATAATCCATGTTGGCAATGCAATATACACTGAGGACCACTGGTTGGCTCAGGTGGTCTTCCCGAATGAAAGAAGACGTGCAGGAAGTTCATCTCTGTCAGGAAGGCCTTACAGATCACCCTGTCACACTTGCTGATGGAGTCAGCCTGCCCTTCCCCATCCCTCTGCTCTCCCACCCCTCAGTGGCTCCTGAGATTTTCACAAATTCAGCAGATCCTCAGGGGGATCTGCTAGGGGCTGTTTATTTATGTGCCCTCTGCTTTTCCTCAACTCTGAGTCCAGTCAGGCATCTCCTAGACCTCCCGGATGGCACCAATACTGTTCTGATCTGAGTGAGCAGATGTGAGCTCCCGAAGGGAGCACCGCTGTCACGCAGCAGCCACGTGGGCAATATCAGCCTGCTCCCATTCACTCACTTCTGCAGCGTTCCCAGAGGAAGGGAGTAATGCTAAGGCATTACAAGACACAGAAGGAGGAAAACCTCCAGCACCTGAGCTGCCCTTCCACCTCAATCACGGGTTACCTTGTAATTGATTATGACATTCCCCACTTGCACAAAAATCCTGGCACCACTGCAAGGCAAGTTCCCTCCAAACCCCCTTCATTTCCTATCTCACCATGGTCCAGCAGGGTACAAGCCATAACTCAAGAGCCACAAAGTGCTTGGAAGCACCTCACGTGCAGCACAGCTGTGAGTGTTACGTCCCAGCTTTCCTGGTCCCATCTTCTTTCCTGATGCAACACATGATGTAGGGGGAACCACAAAGGACCACGTGGCAGGCGAAGGGGCTGCACATGGAAGCAGGCTGTGCCAGGAACTCTTGTCTTCTTGCAAAATTCCTTTAAGAAGGAAGCAGCTCATGCCTGATGACAACATGGGCCATGAGCCATCTTGCATTCCAGGACACCATGCAGAGATGCAGCTGATGTCCATACCAAAAAATCGTAAAAACTCATACTCCATTAGCTGCATGCAGCCAACTCTCCTTCTTTCTTCATTTATTTATTTTTTACACCCAGCTAAGACCCAGCTTTGCTTGGGAAAGATCCAACAAGCCGTTGCTGCAGGATTTGGCATGAGAGGTGATGAGAATGTGATCCTTCTTGATATTTTCAGAAAGGATATCTATCCTCATTTGTTACCCACAAGAATTTATTCACCCAAAAGGAAAACCAAGAAAAGCCACCAACTTTCTCTCTGCCTTTCCTCTGGCAGAGCTAGTGTGGTCACCTTGCTTCTATAAAGGGAGAGGGTCCATGGGAGCACCTCCCATGGCAAGTGATAAAGCCGACTAAGAAAATGCGAGGCCTGAGTAAGGAAATGTGCACATCAGGCCTGGAGCCCGGCGGGGATGTGGGAGCTGCCCGGCACAGACAGGCCCTCTGGTGCACAGCCCAGCACACTGGCATCCAACTGCGGAGAACAGCTGGGAAACAGGGAGACAACCTCTCCCTGCCTCTGGCACATTCCAGCAGATGCTTCTTGCACTGAGACACAAGAATAATACATGTTAATGTAAACTGGTTTGGGAAACGAGTCTCAGGGGAATGTGCAGACAGTCATGCCTATTATTATAAACATTATTACACAAAAACAAGACGTGGCAATAGTGTTTCACATAACATTTTCTTTTTTTTTATCATTCACTTACTCCATTTCCATGGCCCTCAGCTAGTCTTGATCATCCTGCCTAGAATAGTAACACCCTGCAGGTATTGCGGTGGTGAAATTCACTCCAGGACTGACCCTGCCCAAGCTGAGGGTAGCGTTGTGCAGCTCCACTCTCGGCGGCCCAGGTGACTGATGTGAATATCAATATCAAAGACTGTAATAAATATTTGGTACCAACAGTGTTCACCTGCAAGAGTCAGGCCATGGTGAAGCAGAAGAAGGAGGCCAGAGCCTTTCTTTGTGCGTTATTTTGAAGGAAACTTCATCATCCTATCCTAAAGATCCAGTGACTGCTGTGGATGGCTGAGGAATGAGGAAGTCAAGGAAATCCACACACAAAAACACTGACATACATGGAATCTTTAATGGGAGACACTTCTCTTGAACGCTGCAAGTATCCCAATGAAAAACAGATGGCCCAAATGCACATTTCTCCTTGAACAAACTACAGCCATCCCATACAGGTACTGTACTCATCACCAGTTATTCATTAAGCAGCATGGCTAACATCTGTCACATGGTGTTTGTTCACTCATTACCTGCCCATGGGAGAAGATGTGGGTTGCATTGGTGTGCATGTTGTTTTGGTAGGGGGTGTTATTTTTGTTGGCTTTTTTTTTTTTTTTTTTTTATTTTTAGTGTTACTGCAGATTGATGGCAGGACAGGCAAGGGCACAAAATGTGTAAATACTTAGGCCAAGAGGTGTGAATGATCATATGGAAAATTCTTGAACTTTCAACAAAAGTCTCTGAGAAAATTCTGCACACTAGGCAGATCAGCATTATCCTTGTTATACACGCTGCACTGTACTAAAGAAGGAAAAATGCTAGTCATGTTAATACACCCATGAGCTTACTCAAAATTAGGACTAGATATATAATAACTTTTGAGAGCAATGCTGGAGAGGCAAGAATCCAGATAAATACGGAAAAGTAGAAGATGCAGAGTTGTCAGGCATCCTCTAAACCACAGCCATCAGGCAGCCAAAAATAAAGACTTCCAAGAGAAAAATGGCTCAGGCTTGAAGAGATATAATTGTTTCTCAGCACAATATGGACCCTTTGCCACTACATGACAGGTTTCCTTTAGACAAATAATGTCTTCTATTTGCTCCATCTAAAACATTTTTTGACATTTATTCATTCATTTCAGACTGTTCTAGGAAACATCTGTACAGCAAATGTGTCTTAGGCTTGGCTGAAAGAGATTTCCTTTTGGACTGGACAGACTGAAATAATGACCTATGCAAATAATACAAATGATTGATACTAGTGGTATTGCTCATCACAGTGCTATCTGCTGTTTCTTTTCTGATTTTTAATGGGATTTTAAAGCCTTTGAGTGAATAACCCTGGCCTTTTCATTAATTCAGCCAGCATGAAAAGCTGAGGGGCCTCTGTGGCAGGTGCTGTGGGTTAACAATAGGGGTACTGTTTAATCCAGGAGAAACAGAGGGTAGAAAAGGGCCATGAATAAAAGGATATGGGAACTTTTATGAGGTCAGGAGAGGCACTTTAAATCAGGAGGTGCAAAGAGAGGCCAGCTATAGAAAACAAATTCTTTCTTGCCACACGTAATTGGACAGCAGCATGAAAATACTCCTTGTAGTTTGTTCTGCAAAAGATAAAGAAATCAAAGTAAAATACCTAAATACCATAGTTTTGATGATATTCAGAGGATCCCTTTTACTTCTAGGGGCAGTTACCTTCAGTTCACTAGGAAATAAACTGTTGTCCTACACGATATTCCTTACCAGGCTTGTCTCTCTGAAACTCAGAGAGACACCGGGAAACAGTCTAACAAGTGCAATAGCATTTCAACACAAGGAAAAATAGTATATGATTTACAGGTTTGTTTTTAAACAGAGACTGACTCAGTTACTGAAAGCTCTAATTAAGCAATCAGTGATTGACAGCTTAGAATAGAAAGTAGAAATGTTCTGTCAAAATTGCAAACAAACTTTCTGTAAAATGCCTGAAAGTGTATTTGCTCTTATCTACAGCTATATAATTGCAGTAGGTTATGGTCATTTGTGTCATTCCTTGTCCCTTTAAGATAGTGTTTCACTGGCATAAATGGGCCTTTAGAGAGTCAGAGACAGATGGAAGAATACAGTTTCAAAGACGCAATCAAATACCTTACAGTTAAGAAGCACAGATGTTCAGGGTCAGGAACACACAAATATAATACTGCTGTAACATGTCGGACTACTGATCCCGCTATTGGAATACCCTAACCAGTTGCAGGTGAAGGAGAAGATGGAAGAAGAAAGCACTAAAAGGAGAATTTTATCAGAGTTCACCTACGGGAAAGTCCTTTCTTGAGTGTCTCTCGGTCACTTGTCATTTGTATTTATATACCTGCCAATTTTTAACTTTATTTTTAAAGCCTTAAGTGAGACAACAGTGCACGTTAACATTATTTGCTTGTATGGCCAATGGTTTTTGCATTCCACTAAGGTCCAGCACCAGGTGATAACATCAGAGAATAAATTCCATGTGGTAATTATGCATCATGAAATTCTTCCTTTCCTTTTAATTAATTTTAAATGTTCTGTCTTACAGCTGCATGAAACACACCTCTTTTTGCTTGACAGCAACAAGCAAACAGCGAATGCTGTAGTTTGTCTACGTCATCCGTTATTTTCAAATGTTTATGTCCCCTCCTGCTTGATCTCTTCTCTAGCACATATAAATGCCATTTTCCAACTCCTGCAGTTTGATAATCCTGCCCTTTTTTTTAATGGTGTCTTTACATAACTGGGAATTCCCACGTGAAGGCAGTGATGCTGATCACGTAACATGCTTGTGGATTTTGCGGTTTCTCCTGCTTTTAAGCTGCCAGGAGCCTCCTGCAGATGTATTTGCAGTGAGCACTATGTGAGCTAGTAGGGAGGATGGCTTAAGGGCCAAGTAATTTTCCATGGGCAATCTCACAAAAGCACCCATTTGGCATGGTGCAAAATTTTACAGAAAGGTGTCTCCAGGTATCTCCTCACCAAGGCAGCTCCCTTGGCTTCTATATGCTCTCCTTTATTTCTTCTTTTGCTTATGTGTGTATTTTCTACCTGTTTCCTTCTTCTTTCTCTTGTTGTTTCTCTGCGCCAGCTCTACTCGTGCACCCCAAAACCGTAGCATCGACACACGCGATGCAGACAACTCAGTATTTTTGACAAGATCTTTTTTGATGGGAAGTGTTGGAGGAGGCCGGGGACAAATTATCCCCTCGGCATGGGTGCTCCTACCACGAGCTACGTGCGTGCACCCCGAGAGCCCTGTGCCGCGAGCCTGGCACGCATGGTGTATAGGGACGCATCCTGCCCTTGCCCCGATCCGCTGAGCCCCATTCCCAGCCCCGTTCATGGAGAACTGCCGCGCTGCCCTGTGCCGTGCAGGACCCCGGCAAAGGAGCGGGCCCCTGGGTGCAGGCGCTGGCCGTGCCTGCCTGCGGCTCCCAGGGGAGAACAAGCCGGATGGCTCCAGCCCCGGGGGCTTCGACTGTCCCGTGGGAAATCACTGGCAGGGGTCTGCACGTGCAGAGCTCCCGCACCCGCCGACACAAACACGGCAACGTGCTGCTTATTGACACGAGGGCCGGGAGACACGGTTCCTGCTTGAGGCATCTGGCATCCCGAGGAAGGGGCCAAACCCGCCCGTACCCCATCCCGCCCCTATTCCGCCTTCCCTCCGGCACTTTCCCAGGTGCAGGGGAAAAACGGGCCCCCCTTCAGCCCCGTCGGGGCACGGGCAGGGCCGTCCCGTCCCGTGGCGTTGCGGGACTCGCCCCCGCTCAGCTCGGCGGCCCCGCGCCCACCCACCCGCTCGCGCCCAACGGCCGCAACGGCGCCAGGGGGCGGGGGCGGCCGAGGTCGCCGCCAACCGCCGCGGCCGCCCGGCCCTCCGCGGGGCCTCG
>JAVCKT010026198.1:0-12796 GCA_032273925.1 Rhynchotus rufescens
CCTTTCTTCCCTTAGCCTACAACCATAAAGAGTAAGCTAGGACCTTTTACACTCGTGATTGCAGGCACTGGCGGGTTTGTAGCACAGCCATCACTATGGTTTTAAGGTAAATCAACTTCCTTGCATGCTATAGCAGAGGCTCAGTTATAAAGATATGTAGGAAAGAAATGTGGTGTCAAAAGATTGCAAGAGCAGGTTGTCTGGGGTGTCACAACCAAAAGACTTTTGCAAGCTCGGAGCCTGGAAACGACGAGCAGCAGCACTGTAGGCTGCATCGGCCCTTGCTCCTCTGGGGGCTGTGCACCAACTGAGAAAACTCGGCTTAAAATCCATGCATTTGCTTAGTCTGGAGGCTCCTGAGGGCAAGGAAGACCTCTAAGACAGGCTTAAATGTTTTCCTGAGCTGAAGTATTGTGATGTTTACTCATTTTCGATGTATATGGGAGCGAAAGGAGTAAAATACTGCTGTAAGCTAATGGCCTTCTGTTACAGTGTTTATGGAGTTACGAAGTATGCATTAATGCAAAAGCTAGTGGTCTGAGATGTGTATTTACGTTTAGGGTAACTTACACAGAACTGATGGTGAAGAATGCAAAAAGGCTGAAAAACACTAACATTCTCCAAATTAACTTAATATGGAGCCTGCTTTAACTTCTTATGGCCCACTGGAGCTATCTTGGTTTTATTTGCTTGATTAAATGCTCAGTTTTGCTGATGCTGTGAAATAAGCCTATAAATAAAGAATTATTGGGCCTTTTTCTCCTTAAATATCACCCTGAGGAATTATTTGCAACAGACTTGTTACTTTTACCAGCAAAGCATAAACTTCAACTTTCCTGCTGTGGCATTAATCGCAGCCTTAGCTCGTGCTGGACTCGTTTCTCCCTATCAGCCCAAGCATAGACTTCACAGGCTGCAATTCACACATTTCAAGGTTAAATTCAACTTGTGCCAATGGCTTTCCTGAGCCCCCAGCCCTGGCGTTCTGATGGCAGGTAAGCTGGCCGTGCAGGGGCGAGGGGGATTTGGGGAACTGCATGTTTCCTAATGAGGATGTGCCCTGCAAATCACTTGCATATGGTGAAAATAACATAGGTATAGAAATCCTTATTCCAATTGTGGTGGTGATCATGTGCAGCTCAGCATAAAAATTAGCTAAACATGCAAGTAAATTGTACAATGCTCAAATAAATTGTAGAAAGGGAGACTTACAAGACTGGAAGAGAAGCTGTTGCTTTTGGCTTTGCTTCTGCTGTGGCTTGAGTTGGCATGAACCTGAAAACTTGTTTGCAGAGCTCACCCTAGGAGAGCGACTTAACTTTTGGTGGAGCACAAATTCTCCACCCATTGCTGTAACCAACTAAATAGCTAAGAAAGCTGTTTATTTTTTGCAAGAGAGTGTGTGACCTGCATGCTCCGCTGGTCGCGTGAGTGTTCTGTGTTTTGGTGCTCAAAACCTTCTGGGGAAACAGGATGGGTGCAGGAGAAAAGTCTTGGTATGAAGCTGCGGCCGCAGGATTTCACCAAAAGCGGAGATCTGTCATCTCTTTATGTAGTAAGTTTTGACTGATAACTAAATTCTTTAGAAGTTGGATGCAACCTGTCCATTTTAATAAAAGCAACAGAAAACAAAATAAAGCCAGGTGTTTGAGCACATACTTTGCCTTGGTATTGGCCTCTGCTGTGCTGGGGACCCCAATTACTTACAAGTATTTAGCAAGCCTGGCTTGCCAGTGTAAGTACACCCAGACTGTGGCTGAATCCCAGGCCAGGCAGTGGGCAAGGTAATGTGGAAGAAGCTTTTTCCAAGTTTTTTACTTGCCCGTGTGCTCTGTCAGGATTCCTGAGCTCAGACCTACATCTGAGGACCAATGGAAGAGGAGGAGGGATTTGGATTAATGGACTTTTGGAAATTACTTTTTTTTTATCTCTTCCATTGACTCCAAGAAGCTCCATGTTATAAAAGCTAAAGAGCACATTCGAAGAGGGAACATTTAGAATCGGGGATAAACAAGTTTGGGGAAAATGCTGCATCTTCCCTTTTCCCGGGGAGGCTGTGGGTTCCTTGTTTCTAAGTGGAATGACATTTGCTTCTGTTCTTGAAAGATATATCATAACTTGTGTTAAATGTTTGTGGTTTAATGCAAGCACTGCTCTGTAAAATAGGAGGTGCATCATGGAGTGTTAATTTATTCTGTGGCAAGAGCTGAACTCCAGGCAAAGGGAGAACGTCTATCCCTGTGGACCCCTGCCCGTTACTTTGACAGAAATCCTTGAACCCTCGTTGCTGTCACTTTGTTCCTGTTTGTAAGCACAGTTTCGTGCAGGCTGCTCCTAGAGATGATCTCATTTCATGTTCTGCTGGTGTAAACACGGAGCTAGCTGTTAGGTTCTGAGCATGTTTGTAAAGGCTGGAGCTGCGTTCTTGCCAGCCCAACTGAGGGGGAAGGTTGGCTTTGCTCCGTCTGAGCAGCATGGACTAAGCAAGCCGCACTAAATTTGGAAAAGAATTAGGGGAACTCATTTTCCCAAGTATTTTATCTGTCATTTGCCTGTGTTATCGTTCTGTGGGAAGCGTTTCCAGCGCTCGCCGCCGTTTCCGTCATGCTTATTTTCAGCTGGTGCAGTCTGAGCTTCTGCAAATCAAAAGAGTGAGTGTAGGGAATGGTGAATCGTGTCCACTTCTCTTCCCACTAGTGCCTCACCTTCCTCTTGGTCTGAGGATCAGCTCCCACTTAATTGACATTGGGTCCAGAGTCTCAGATCCCTCTGTTAGAGATTGAGACCACTGGGAGCTGGGAAAGGAAAAGCTGTGGTGGGAAGGAGACCAAAGTTGGCCCTTGCCTGTGCTGGAAGCTCCTCTCCTGCTGGCCAGGACTCTCCACTTGCAGGTTAAAAAAAAAAAAAAAAAAAAAACATGATATAGGAGTTTTGGGAAAGCTTTGCCTTATTTGGAGGTTAAACTAGCCCAAAGCAGGCTAGATTTTAAAAGAATGTGAGGCAGGCAGGGATTTTCCAGCCTGGCAGCACTGCTATCCTGCTATTAGATGCAAGCGCACCCTGTAATCAGGAGGTCTCCAGTCATCCGATCCCTTAAAGTCCAGAGGGTTGACGTCCGGACAGTCGCCCGGTTCCTGTGCCTCGCAAGTCTGTCTAATCTGCCCGCAAAAAGTTTGTGCATCTGGAAAGGGACCTAAGTCCTCAGGAATGTCTGTTTCTTGTGCATTGCTGCCAGCGTGGGTAACAGCTCCGTGAGCTCCCGCCGGAGCGGCTCCGGGCTCCGGATGGCCCCTTTGCAATCCTGCCCTGCAGGGGGCCAGCGTCTTTGTACACTGCTCTTTCAGCTTTTAGCTTTTCTTCCATGTCTGCAAAGCTGTGTCTCTTTTCTTTCCTAGGGATAGTGAGTGAGATCTTTAAGATTCCCAGAAAGGAGCCTATAGGTTGGTGCTGCACTACCAGTGGGATCTTCATCGTAGCTGGCAATGCAGGATGAGCAGCAGTATTTCATGCAGCGTGGCTGAGTAGCTGTTTACATGAAAACAGAGGAGAGGCTCCAGTGCTGAAGTCTAGAAACTGTCCTTTGTGGGAGCTTTGAGTCATAGTTAAAATCAGATTGTGTGCTAAAATTGGCTAATAGACCTAAACATAGGTCTAAACATTCTCCAGTATCGTTTGTGTACGTGTTTGTTTGAAGACCTTATCTCCTCCAGGGCACCCGCTGCTCGGCGGCGGCAGGACACAGGGAGCCGAAGATACAATCTCTGCTTCGAGAAGGGGATTTGGGGCATGTTTTGCTCTCCTTTGTCACTGACAGAAAGAAACTTTTCAGCCCAAACCCAGGGTTTCCCATATGTCCTTCACAGCAATGCTCACAACTGCAGTCAGCTGAATAAAATAAAATTATTCAGTTGTCTGAATAAAATAGTGAAACAGTGATGACTTAGACTGACATTGAAAGCAAAATATCCCACTGGGGCCCAGGTACTTGTGCCACCCACCGTCCCATGCACGGACAGCTGAGGATTTTCTGGCTGCTTTTGCAGGGAGAAGCTTTGGTGCCAATATTTGAGTCGGCAGCGACTTGATCCTGCACTTTCATTTCTGTATCAATATGTGTTAATTAAGCCTCCTTTTTCCACCTCAGGGAGAACGGAGGCCGTGATAAAGAACTTCAGTCCGCACTACAGACGCCAGTATGCGGTGGCTTTCTGCAAACACGTGCAGAATGAGCTGGAGCAGCACCGGGACTCCCAGTCCCAATTCCTGAAAACCAAGGTAAGAGCATGAGCTGCCCTGGCTGATGCTGCCCCATGCTCTGCTCTCCCAGCACAGCAGCACTGCTGCTTCATGAAATAGTCAATGCGTTATGAACTGAAATGACATTTTATGAGGAATATTTGCTGCCAGTGCAGGGCTTTGTTTAGTTCTTTTTTTTTTTTTGTCTTCCCCAGACATAGTGCATGCCTTGCCATAAAGTTACTAGGAGTGACAGTTACTCAAAGCTTCTGAAAGTCAAACACAGCATTTTTTAAAGTGATTTGAATATTTGTGTAAATAAAAACACAGTACAGGATTATTCAGAAATGATTGCCCATTTATTAGCTATTCGAACAGCCTTACATTGGATGCTTGATACCCAGTAAATGTGTACATAGAGCATTTCGCATATATACTTTTTTTTCTAGACAATCCAAGCGTACGCACTAGGTTAGTACATGCGGATGCCAGATTTGGTCTCATTAGGTTTTAGGTTGACAAGTTGTGGGTGCAGCTTTAAAGTTTACTTCAGAAAAAAAAATACTGCTTCTACAGTCTCTATCTTTCGAGAGGGCAGTCTAGGTCAAAAAGAACCTTTTCACAGATTTCTGACACAAAGTGTGCCTTTCAGTGAGGTTAGCTTTGACACTCGGACAGAAACTTGTTTCTTCCTGATCACCACAAGATTTTCATCCATTCAAGGTAGAAATTTATGTGGGAACTTCAGCTAACCCTTTTCTCGCCAAAGGATCCCACAGGGTCCTGTAAGGAATATGATAACAGTGTGAAATAAACTATGGAAATCCTCTCTTTGTTAGAGGAAAAGAGACAAAAAGAGAGACAAAAAACTCTTTATTAAAGGAGAATCTGGAGACACAGACTTTAATATCAGAAGAGATATAAAAACTAACTTTCCAGTTACATTGGTATGAAATCACAGATAGTTCTCAAAATGGAGAAGTAAAACAAAGATGTGGCATATAGAAAGTGGGATAATAGTCATTCAGAAAAATATATCCATGTCAGTTATAAGAGCATAGGTGCCGAAGTGTGACAAAGAAACAAGAAATATTTTTTATAATAAAATTCTTTGCTCCATCAAAGAAATGCTTTTTAGCATGTAGTGGAAAAATTGAAAATAATGAGTCATGCATCCTCTTACTTACAATCAGCTTGTTACCTGAACAGTAAAGAAGAAAGGCTCAGTCACAGAAATGGAGAGGTAGTTTGGAAAGGCTGAGGTTCTCAACTGCCTGAGCACCTGCAGCTGCAAGAATTTGATTGCATATGTAGTATCTCATTCCATGCAATGTTTATTACTCCAAATGCAGGTGAAGACTCAAGGGCCTCCTAGCAATGTTAAAGGAAACACAGAAAGAAAAGCTGTGCAGTGGCCATCAGTCCAAAGTAATTTCAAAACTAGTAATTTGTCTTTGCAGCCCCCAGTGGAAGCTGGGACGGTCTTGTATGAAACAGAGGTGCTGCATTTTGTCGAGGAGCTGAAGAAGTGGAAGGACAGATATGTTGTTATCCAGAGTGACTATACTGTGGATTGCTTTGAGACCAAAGAGGTAAATGCTTTTTCCTCTTACATTCTTCTGTGCTTGCCAGTGAACCAGTACCAGTTTGCTGTGTGACTGCTGCTGCACTTCTTTTTGGGAGTTGACTGCAAATGCTGTCCCCAGGCGCCCGGTTGCAGCCTTGCCCGACAGGGTGGAGGCTGCGGCTGGATGTCTGCGGGAGGAGCAAAGCGCTTTTCCTTGGCCAGATGCATTTGCAAGAATTAACAAATCATTCTAACAGCACTTTGAACTTGTCTTTGCATATTGCAGAACACTTCTTAAACATTTGTATGCCATTGTAATATGTCACTGTGCTTCTGGAGCTGGATTTAGAGTAGCAGGTTTTCTGTTGCTTTGAGCTGACTGCTGTGAAGCTTTTTGTTGGGCAGCGGCTGCGGTGCTAGTAGTCAAACTTGTCTTCAAATCAAACAAATGCGGCTTAGAAGAAAATCCCATACTTCTCCCTGCTCCTTGTTTCCCCAGCTCCTCACCATGGCTGGCAAAGACAACAAGAGAGTATTTTTAAATATACTTCTAACATGTTAAAAGGTTTCAGATTTGAAATGGCCAGGGAATGCATCTGAAATTCAGTCTAAGAGAATTTTTTTCCCTTTGAGGAATATCCACATGCATTAGCTTTGTAAATGAATTGTCTGTTTTACGCTTTTGCTCTCCTTCAGTCTTTATTTAGATTCCCTCTATCTTGATTTTCCAGGCCTACCAGAAAGGAGCCAGCCCTAAGTATCATATTCTTCCTGCAGGAGGCAAAGTACTAACTTCAGAAGAAGATTACAATTTGCTGTCTGATAAACATTTTCCAGATCCTGTTGGTAAGCACTGGTAAAAGTTGAATTGCCAAACCTCAAGCTGTTTTCTTTACACAGTCCTCTTTTGACTGATTTTGAGGCCAGATTTTTAAACAGGGTAATAGAAGATGCCTGCAGCATGTTTTCTGACTCAAGCTGCATTTCCAGAATTAATGTAGATACCATAAGCTAACATTCAGAAAAATACTGGATCCTGTATTTCCAATATCCAAGCACAGACACTTTGGAGGCTCTGCAGAGCAAATCCAGGAGCCTGCCTGAAACCGCTGTGCTGTTTTCCAGTGCTCTGAAAATATTTCTGGATTATTTGTTTCCATTTTTGGAAGTCAGTTGGTTGTGTTGATTGACGCTTGACAATATATTCTACAGAGAGGGCAGGAAATGTTGCTGATTTTGTTTTTTCTGTAACTGGAACTGCTGTGATCTTCCTGTCCTCACCTCCTAAAATTCTAGGTTTAAGGAACTGAGTCTGCACATGATCCAGTATAAAATCTGAAAAATTCAGAACTGCCATTTTGCCCCTTTTAAAGTGCTGAAGCATTTGCTCAATGCTTCCAAAACTTCCAGGAGGGGCTTTTTGTGGCTGGAATCTTGATGCAAAGTGTGAAACAAAATTATTTTTATCTTGATCTGTAAAGGTCTTGTACAGTAGCTTGTGGCCACAGAGACCAAATTCAAACTCCAAGGTAAATTGGACTTGAAGGTCCCCTGCTCTTTATTTGCTTTACCTTCAAGGACTTGAAATGTCAACTCGGAAGGTAACACTGCAGTTGTTCTGTTTGAAAGCTAACGAGTTCTGGAAATAGCTGCTGTTCCTGTGAGGTTTAATGCAACTTTTCTACACGTTCTGTAGATGACACCCAAGTTTCCCCGAGTTAATTATTTTCCATGAAAATCTTGCTCCCCAGCAAGTCTCACAAAAGCATGGGTTCTTTGTTTCCCCGCAAATACGATGCAACATGAGCTTTGATTCTTGACAGCTGTAAACTTTGTCTGGACAATAGTTTCTTGGACAATTTTTCCAGAAGTGTGTATTTCATACCTACCTTGAATACAAAATAAGAGCACACCAACTTGTGTAATACAGTGAGCTGGTTGGTGCCTGATGCAGGTCCAAGATGTACCAGGCTGCATCCTTACCTCAGGGGTCAATTATTTGGATCAAGGTAAATGAGTCTGAGTTTAAAACCTGATTTTTTTCACTTGTCATACCTTCCTACTTGCAAAAAATTACTGTTTTAACCGTTCCTTCTCTGCTATCACTAGGAGAGGACCAGAGCTATTGTGCATCATGAAAAGCCTGAGACATCAGTAGGTTTTAAATTGGGATATCTATGTTTTGCATAGGTTGTAATGAGAAGGAGGGTGCCCAGGCCTTTGTGCAGCTGCCGAAGGAGTTCCCTGTGTACCTGTGGCAACCCTACTTCAGGCACAGCTACTACTGCTTCCCGGAGCCCGAGGCACAGAAGCAGTTCAGCGCGGTGCTCGGTGACTGCGTGAGACACTCCAACCATGGTAAGCCCACGGATTTGCATTGCCCTGGAGCAGCTTCCGAGGCCAATTACAATAATTGTAGAAAAATGAAAGAAAAACAGACTTTTTTTTTCTTTTTTTTTTTTTTTAAATATGCTTGTTTTTCAGTGTCTGGAGGAAGGCCTGCGTTAGCATACTCTGCCTTCTTGCTTTGCGCCTGGGTCTTCAAGGTTGACAAATGCATCATAGGTGTAGTAGATCACATTGTAGTAGACCACATTGTACAGTGCTGAGGGCATGTCGTCTCTCAGGGCATTTTGGTAATGTTAAACATAAATCACCTGCAGTTGAACACTTTTTGATTTTTTTTTAGTGTTTTCTTTAGATAGCATCTCAAACTCTCAGCTACGGTTAAGCCTCACAGTTGGGATGTGGATGGTGTGTAAGTCACAATACTGGTGAATTTTAAATCTTACTTCCTGAGCACATAAGACTAAAATCTTTAAACGAACAAACTTGTGACTTGCTAGGATTAAAAGAAAGAAAAAAAAAAAGAAAAACAAAAAACCCCACACATGCTCCTGTGGACTCTGAAGAGCATTTGTGAGTTGAGTCCTTCAGACAAAGAAACACCTTCCTGTTTTTCAGATGAAAGGGTTGATGTGATTTTTCTTTTTCCATCAAACTGATCTGATTTCCCTTTTGGTGTCCAAGCTTTTCTGTGCCCTTCCAGGCTTCTCCATCTGCTCCTCCTGTTCTTGGTGGGAGATGAGAGGTGGGAACTTCTCTAGCAATTTCAGCTTGGGCTGAAATATTCAAGCCTGTGCTTGTATATAAATGCAGTGGGTCAAAACTTTTACTTGCAGCTGCAGTGTCTTCCAGTTTTTTTCTTAGCTGTCACTTGTGTCCCTTTGTCACCCCGTTGTCCCCAGACTCTTATCCCATACCATCTTCTCCGCATCCTTGTCAGCTGCCTTTCCTTTTCCCATGTCTCCCCCGCCAAAGATAATCCTGGCCTCCTCTAAGGTTCTGTTTCTACTATGGAAACAAACATTTCTCTGTTTCTAGACAGTCTCCTGAGATGCACAGCTATCAATGCAGTGCTCGGCAATGGCTGCTCACTAGCATGTCCTTTGCAGGTCACCATGGTCTCCAGTCTGCTGTTCCCTTCCCTGAAACACCCTTGTCCTCCTTTTCAGCTGCTTTGCAAGCTCTCTCCAAGATTGGCGAGCTGGAGGATGCTTTTCTCTCTCACCTTGATATGTGCAAACCTAAATAAGCGACTCAGGTGCGAAAACCAGTGAGCAAAACCTGCGTCACAAGGGCTATGAAGGCAGTTTCATGGCTAGATTAACTTGGGCTGAAGGCTGCAGCCTAGAAGGAACACACATTCACTTGGCGCTTTCACATAGGCTGAGTCTGTAAAGACTGAGTAAATATTCCATCTATAGCTGCCAGATGAGCCTAAATTCCCACAGCATCCTTAAGGGAAAAGCTTGCCCTTGTGGCTTGTAGTTGTGTTAAGTCCATCCTTGTGATATCCCTTCTTCTGCAGAGAACTGCATAATTTGGTAAGGAGATGGGAGTCCCATCAACTTTTCCTGGCACTGTAAGTCTTCCATGACTTGACCTTTTCAATAGGCTTGGATTTTTCATTTCCCTATGCTCAAGCAAGTGTAACAGGCCTGACAGAGCTTTTGGCAGCCTTTGTTTTGTTTTGTTTTCAAACTGAAGTTCAGCACATCACTCTGGGGAACAATTTTGAGTTGGCAAAAGATGGGACTAGATGACCTCATAGGTCTTTTCCATCTCTTAACGCCTCCAAGTCTGTGTTTTATTATATTTTATGTCTCAGCTGTTGCTAATTTATGCATCTGTTCCATGATTTCTCCCACTCCATTTCTCCAGCAGTCAAGTTTTTATCTGATAGACAATTCTTAATGACATTAGATAACCCTTATCAAGGCTCATTCTTTTTTCTCAGCAGACTAATTGGTAGATAAAGACAATCTGGAATAATATCTACTTGCTACACCAGTAAAAAAGAATAAGTTGTAATAGCTAAGGAAATGCAAACTGTTCATTTTCTCGGTTTCATGGAATTATATCATCTCCTAGAAACTTAGATGCTATAGGTGGAAAACTGGTCACTGACCAGCACCTCAAAAACGTTAATTCTGCCCTTGAAAAACTTTTGGGGAATTTTATTTAAAGGACTTCTTATTGATTTATATCCTTTCTCTCATAACTATAATATGGTACTTTATACTTGTTTTTGTATGGAAGCAATTACCTTATAAAAAAAACAGGCATGTGAACAGCTTCAGAAAGCTGGAGATGTGTGCAACAATGTTATGGGTAACAAAGCTCTTGATGTGAAAATTAGCTGTGTTCTTTAGCTGTGCCGAGCAACATTAGCTGTGCCGAGCACTGGCTACGGCACCGCTCCCTAGAAAGTGCTGTAAGAACTTTTGCCAGGGCAGATTGTGGCAAGCGCAGGAGAGAGACAGATGTTTTGTCTGATCAGGAGTTGCCTTGCAGTCTCTTCTAAGCTGTCACTAGTTCCAAAAAGGAATGCATTGTGCTGGGTTTTTAGGAAAAAAAATCCAAAGGAGTCTCAGATTAAAACATTTGCTTTCTCCCAGGAAGAAGCGTTCCTGGGAGAACGCTTCTGTGCGTTCCTGTGCTCCTGACTGCTGCTTGCTGAACAGGAAACTTCAGTGAATCAGCATGTGGTCTTGACCTGGTATTTATTCCTGGTATTTAGGTATTTCCTCTCTAGAGAGTCCTTCTTTGTAAATAACTGGTCCAGCCTGTGTTGCGGGGTTTTCTGGTCAGAAATCATGGTCAGAGGAGTAATTACAATAGCATTTGGATTTAGTGGTTGCATCTTGCAGATATGAGTCAGATGGATGGGTGGCTGATTTCTCCTGCCATGTGTTCATAGGAGTTTATAGTCCCTGATGAATTTGCAGTTCCAGGGGAACTTCTTCCTTCATTATCAATGGATTAGGGAGACCTTTTGTACCCTTCTAGACAATAGTTCAGACAAAACACATCTGAAAACTTTAACATGTGCTTCAACTGATCAGAAGGTGACTGGTTGTGGTATTAAAAAGTATCCTAGTACAACTGGATTAGATTCTGTGAATTAGACTGACAGTTACTTAACTCGAGTGCAGAAATTGTGACAGCACTGTGATTCATTTGGGCAACTCCCATTTTGATCGCTGTAGCTATTCTGTGCAGTTGGCTTTCTTGATGCCTTGGAATTTGGAGGGGAGGTGAAAAACTTTTGAGGTTTTAGGAGTTTTCTTAATGCTACTCTGAGTTGTGCCTTAATTGAGTTTTTCGTAGGTTTGTAGGGAAGATCTCCTAAACACTGTTGCTTCAGAAATAACTGTTCTTTTCAAGCCTGTACAGAGCCAAGGTCTTCATCTGTGCATGATTTAATGTAGTATTTGCAAATTTTAAAACTCTTTATTTTTTTAAAGAAGTTGTTGACTTATAGTCAACAGTAGTAGTGTCGGTAAGGCAGTGTGTGTGGAAGGAAGTAGCTCAACTATTTTTAGCTGAGGTAGCAGACTCTATTAACACATTTAAAGTACATGGACCTGATAGTGACAGCGTGTATTAAAAGCATTGCATTTACTGAGTTATTTTCAATATGGCTCTATTAAATAGTCTTCCAGTTTTGCAGGGCTCTTCTTTCTTTAAGAGAAGAACATATTTGGACAATTTACTGCTTTAGCCGAAGTTACTATTAAAAATGGAATACCAGGAGGCTGTGTGAGTGCCCAGATGTTGTCCCAGAAGTCACTGTTCTCAGCTGATAACCAGGTTATTTTGCTGCTAGGCAGATCTAGACACATCTGAGTAGTTACAGCATTGACACATGTTATTAGTAGTGTTTTAGTATAAACTAAGGACAAGTCATGGTGTTGGTGATGAGGAGCCTCACAAAGGAATGAAAATGGAGATAAGAAGAACAAATGAAGCTCAGCTGGGGACACCTTCACTGTGTTTTTCCTACCATCACCATCCTTGTCATAAACATAACACTGGCTTCTAAAAGTCATGGAGGATCTGGCCTGTCTTTTGAGTGAAGGAGCACTTGTTAGTAACAGGCAGAAGCCAGGGTTTTTTTCCAATACTGTGTTAAGTGATGGTCCAAGCTGCCAGTGTGGCATTCATGGAAATCTTTTTTAACTCCTAAAATTTGCTTTTTATTGCAGGGCATTACTGAAGGGCTTCATCACTTTCGTGCTGCCTCCAAAAAACCATCCTTCTCCGTGTTACTATCTCTCTAGGAGTACAGAGAGGGGCTATGTGAATGCAGATGAAGTCTGAAAATATCCTACAAATTATGTGCTGCAAAACATATTCATAGCATGGCAGTTCTGGGGTTGTCACGTCATTGGCTTTTGATTTGGAACATATTGGACATTATTCTTACAGAGGACAAACTTGGTGTTTTGAGAGCTTTGAAAGCTTCTTGGGCCAGGATCTGTTTTATTTGTCTTTTAACCACTGTTCACTGGGCTTGCAAGGTGACTAAAGCTGAATTATCCTGCCTTCGAAAGACCCTTGCAGAGATCTAGATGCAACTTCGATAGATTTGGTGCATTTCTTCCCCCTCTTTCTTTCCTCTCCATGGTCCTACTGCTATTCCTTCTG
>JAVCKT010026199.1:0-14112 GCA_032273925.1 Rhynchotus rufescens
CGGCGCCGCGCGAGCGCCTGGAGCGCGGAGCTGCGCCAGCCCCGGCCTCCCTCCCATGGAAATGGGAATCATCTCAGACTTATCCTCACACTATCCATCACACTTATATCGGCGGGAAACACCGAGCCGGTGGCAGCAGCCCGGCTGTGCCGCGCAGTGTGGTGGGATATCCCAAAACCGTGCCCGCAAAAACACAAGTGTCCCAACTCACTGAAGCGCTGGGTTTCCGACTCGCCGAATCCAAGGGCAGAGGAACACGAGGATGCAGCGCTGCGCAGCAGCCCCCAAGGCCAGGCCCTGCAGTTCACTCATTTTCAGTACCATCTGCACGGTGCAAGAGGAGATATTTCAGGAGAATTACATTAACATCATCACTTGGAACAATTAACAGTCACGATTAACAGGTTAGATTAAAATTTCTGTGATTTTTTTAAAGCCGAGGGAAATTCCTGAAAACATTTACAAGTTCAAATAATTTATTTGGAGTGCATTTATACCTACTGACATGCTAAAGTAAAATATGTTTCCCCATCACTATTTGTGTATACATGGCTTATCCGGCTACTTTTGATAAACTTCAAGATTTTTGTTTCTTGAAGTTTTGATAAACTTCAAGATTTAAAGAACTAAACTGAATCAACTGCCTCAATTGAGGATGAATTCAGAAATATCACAAAAATATTCAGAAATATCAGATGTTCTATTAGTTTGGTGATTTTATCTACATCAAGAACTACTTGCATAAAGAAAAGATTGAAACATCAGTTTCTCATTCCCATTATATCTATGTTTTTCCCCCCACAATCTCTCAGAAACATCGGTCTCCTTTACAGACTAAGTACCTATATAACTTTTTTTTTTATATTGACTACAATATTTTTTTCATTTTCAATGTAGATCGAGGATAAACACTACCGAGCCACAAGCATAAAAATATAACCCAAAGTCTTATCTAAAAATCACAATTAGCAGCATCCCACTTTCAAATACTTGGGCTAGCATTTCCAAAATATGCTGACTCTGCTGTTTCTTTAACATGTAAGGATGCGAATCTTTTCAGTGTTCAAAAAAAAATTTTTTTTTTGTATTAAACAAAGTGAAGATCTCACTTTCCAGAATAATTAAATTTCTTAAATTTAACATCTTCATCTGCTGAAAAATATATATTTGCTAAAGGGCCTGTGTAGAAGTGCCTCATATCTCAAGTCATATATGTATACATTTTGCTTACAAAAAAATCCACAAATATATGCTGGGTTCATTATCATTATCATATACAAAAAAAAATGCCATTACCTTGGAAGAGAAAAGCTATTAGAGGAGAAACTGCACACTCCTTTGCAGAGATGAATTCAGCCACTGCTGTTTGACAAGCATAACCTTGCCACAGTTTACAAAATATACATACAGCCATGGTTTTGTTTTATAACATCTTATAGAAAGCCAAATATCCTGCTCCAAGGATCAAAAAGGCTAATTAATTACAGATTAAATATATCAGTACACACTTTTTTGTTTTTGTCAGAGGGCACTACTATAACAAAACCTGCAAGCATTATATTGAAGATTATAGAATAAAAATCAAAGATTCTGTGAAAATATGAAGTAAAATCTAACGTATTGACTACACAGGATGCTCTGTGCATTGTATGACAACATGCAGGTTACACTCACACCTGTAATAAACCTAAGCACTGTCTGTTCTATAATGCACTCAGTTGCCACTAGGAGATCATAGTTAGGAATGTGGAGCAACCGAGTGGTTTAAATTCTTCCAAGATGTGCTCACTGCACGCAGAGATAGGCAAAATGACAGCGGTGGCAGAAGCTTTAAATGCAAACTCCTAATTAAAAAGCCAAAGCTAGCACTTTCAAAACCAGTATTATGCTACTACTACTATACCACGACTTGGTGCCTTTACAGTAAGAAACATTTTCCCCCTCCAAAAAAGCTGCAGAAACCCAGTCAAACATGTGATAGGGTCCAGCTGAGCAGCAGGGTTCACACTGAGCATTTCAGGAGCAGCCTTCGCTTCTTCAGTGGGACCTGTCAAAAGTACCAGGTGCATCAGCAGCCTAAGGGCTTGGAGCCTCAAAGTTATATATGTGCTCCAAAATAGAGATGCGTATTAAAACATTAAACATAACAGATACAATGGTAAAGCAACACATAGCACTGTTTCAAACGGATTTAATTCATTTTTTACTTTTAATTCCATTTAAATTCAATTTTTACTCTCTTCTATCTCAAATAAATAATACGCAGTCTGCTTAAGAACAGCAATTTCTGTCCCACACACCTTCAGATACACTTGAAGATATTCACCCAGGTCCTCCCCTTTTTTTAAGCTCTATTATAACCTCTAGGTGGTGCTGACAGCCCTGTTCCGTGTGGCTGATACGCCTATGGCTCACACTATATCCACACCACTGTGTTTGGCAGCTGCCTGCAGGTGGTGAATAGCAGATGCAGCAGTTGGATTTAAACCCACTGGTATAATGAGCAATTTATAGTATTGCAAAGCACCATAAAGAATAATTCGATCCTCTCTTCAGTAAAGGGACAGAGCAAATATATAGCAAATGAGAAGAGGCAAGATAACACACAGTAAAACAAGGCATCCATGTAATTCTCATGACTACAGTTTAGGTCCGAGTTGTGAAAAAACAGTTTAAGAATTAGAGGAGTCAAAAAAGCTGAAAGCTAAACAGCAGCGACACGGGCATTAAGATAAGTCAACTAGAATGGATATTTTCAGCTTTAGGTAAATTGAGCTGTGGATACTAACTGTATTTGACTGGGACTTTTATTACCAGGAAGAATAAACTGTACTGCTTACCTGGAGCACTAAGTCCACATCAGGAACTTGCCGAAACATCAGCTCCATGTTTTAGTTATCGAGCTGTTTTTGGATCTTAGTGACGTTACAATCAAACCGAGTACCTCTAGTTTAAACAGTCTCAAGGAGCCAGTTACCTGCTAATGTCACAGCAGCTGTTGTCTGCGGTGCAGCAACTCCTCAAGAGTAGCAAGTGGCAGAGTAAAATTTCAATATTCCTCCAAGTGCAGATGTGTACATACCTAGAAAGAGTTCACAGTCAAACTGTGAGCTGGATAATACTCTTTACAGAGATTGTGAATAGTTAATTAGAACATTTTACTTGAACTTTGCATGCTGCTGAGACACCCCGATTGCCTGCACCCCTTTACAACAGGACAAAATGCACCCGAGAAATGCAGTCACTCAAGTATGATGATATCCACTGTGCAGACACTGGAGTACCTCCAGATTGCATAAAGGTGCAGTTATCTCAGGAAAGCATTTTCAAGAGAACATCTGTTATGCATCTGTATCAACTCAGAAAATGCACTTTCTGTCCTCCACTTTTTTCCGCTCTCATCACCTGAGAAAACTTCCAAATGATTAACTTCCAAAAGAGTAACTTAAAATAATTATGTACCATCCTTTCCCTTCCATCAATTAAAAAGAAAACTGATGGGAGATGGAGATTATCATTTCCCTTGCATAACATACACAAATTTCATAGGAGAAACAGAAGAGTAAAAGTAGGAAAACAAACAACTCCAGCCCACTCTATTCAATTTCTTACTCAGGCAGCACAACAAGATCCACTTGAAGGGATTAAAAAGACATGCAAAGCTGCAGTAAAGATATTTTCAACTCGGTACACTAAAAAGGAAAACTTTTCTGATAAAATACTTAATACGGTACAAAGAAAGAGTCAACTGTTAGTTTAAGTTACCCAAATTGATTTATTGACAATTTAAATGTGATATATTTACACCACTTATTCTAAAATAATTTAACAATTTTCATAGATTTAAAAAAGTACTGATAAATAGGAGACCCTGACAATTACCAACCACAAATATATCCCTATGCTACTGAACTACAAAAGTAGGGTTTTTTTTTCTCTTTTCTTTTTCCTCTTTTAAGGAGTTTATGGAGCTGCTTCACCTCCACCCGATGTGTAAAATTGCCAATACCAAAATGCAATAAAATGAACATGCAGTGTGAAAGCTGTACCAGAGCAAGTGATTTCAAAAGTTAGACTACTGTAAAAATATTACAATGCAAAGTGTTTTCCACATAGAATGTACTTGTGAAAAAATAAGCCTTTAAAGAGCTATTGTCACCTTTTTTAATACAAGTTAAAACTTACAATGCTAGTTTAGACATTTACAGTAACTTCCAATTCTGTACGAGTTTTCACACATAGCTAAGGAGTCAAACAAAAATGGCAACTTACAGCACTGCCTTCTGACAGTGGTTAGCTTATGGACAAAAAAATGAAGGTGCTGATATAATTTAAGATTTTGAAATTATATAGAATTGTATGAGAGATTCATTCTTACATGACAGCAACTACTCTGTCCTTGGATCAACAAGGTCTTAGGGTAAAGCCATCCACATCTCTCAAGAAGTCAGTCTCGAAGCTGGAGAGAAGATGAACTTGTATGATATGTAACTTAACTGAAACATACGTCAAAGCTGGACAATCTGAATCACAATAAGCAGCAGCATGAGATATTTCTTGGGGTTCGATTAAAGCAGACTTTTTCAAGAACTATGACAAGTACACACAGTCTAATCCAATGTTTGAAATGTAAAGGTTCTTTTCATTTGCATCACTTATGTCCCATGAGACACTGTACAAACAACAAATACTCTTTTTTTTTTCCCAAAAACATATTGCACAGCTAGCAGATGCAATACCAGAATGCTGGTACTCCTAGGATAAGTTTTCTATTTTAAGTTGCTGTTTTGAACTACGTTATTCAGAACAACTCCAACCAAAGGTTCAAAACTATGAAGAACAGTTTGTGTACACACCTAGTCTGAAAGTGTTTCAACAACGTGAGGAAGAAAAAGGAAAACACAGGCACTTAAGATTATTAGTGCACCAGAAGTTATAGGCCACAATTGCATGATTATGAACAGTTCAGTACCAACACGACACACAAAACTAGGTCTTCCACTGATCAAACACGGAAACAAGAACTGCTCACAAAGCACTGATAAGAAAACCAATCTCAAAACAGTAATTGATATGTCTAGACGTTTCATAAAAATAATTGCTGCAAAGCCTAATGTAATGCAATATAAACCCTATTTCGTTCAAAAGGTCTGAAGTGTTTAAATTCCAAAGCCCAATTCCTCTTCTCCTCCCTCCAGAACAACACATGCAGTCCATTGAAAATCTAAATGTGCAAAAAGGTATAAACCACTTTCAGGAGCGCATCAAAAATAGGCTGACTATTCAAAATATTATTTTAGTGGAAACTTCACAGCACCATTTACTTAAGAATTCCAAGGGAGTTCAGAATTCTTGTTCTGATAATAATTCAGTTGACACCGTTGATTCTAAAGAACAGAAGAAACTTTTTTGTGTGTGTGTGCAGGATATGCCTAAACCCTTACTGCAGTTTGTAATGAAAACAGCATTTCTTATCAGTAAGTTTTCTATAATACAGCAGTAATTGTAAATTTAGTTGGCCAGATTAGAGATGCAAAGTTGCTGGTACCCGACTTATTTGCAGAAGTATTTATTTCTTTCTTTGCCTTTTTCCTTGTAAATCATGCAGTTTGGCCCCTCCTAGCAAGTGATTTACCATCAACCTTTGAGAAAAAGTGAAAGGTCCATTTCTGGCCCTCGGATGAAAGGCAATATACAAACATTACACACACACACGCACATATATATACATACACGTGTGTACCTACACACACACACACACATATATATAAAAATCAGTGTTCCATTTTCTTTGTTCTTTTTTTTTCCTATAATTTTCTTTGGTTCAACGTCCGAGCAAGGAAATTAGAGGACCGAACAAATGGATCGTGCTCCAAACGCTTCCGTTGCGCTCGCCAGGACTACACATCGCTAACGGGAAGGCTTGCATCATCCAGATCCACGAGGCCAGCATCCTGTTCCTGAGTGCCATTTTTACTTCGGGGCTCCCACGAGCCCCGGTCAGTCACTTTGGAAGCTGGGTCTCCTGCAGCGACAACCTGGATCTTGTAGTTCCCTGGCTTGGCCTTGGTAAAAGACTCGTGAAATCCTCGCTTCTCCAGGGCAGGGTGTCTGGGGTCAGCGTGTGGGACCACAGGGCTGCTGTGAGAGGCTGCGGGACGTGCGGCGGCTGCGGGGGCGGCAGGACGGACAGCATGGCTGTTGGAGTCTGCAGAAGGCTCGGAATGCTCCTGGAAAAGAGCAGCGCGCGTCACTTTAGACCGTCAGCACCACCCGAGACAGATGCAGGTTGAGATTTTGCTGAGAGAAATAAAATTCAAAGACAGAAATGCACAAAGCGAAGTGCCAGAAGTGTCAGCAGCCGCAGCAGCAGGAGGCAGGTGCTTTCCCAAGGCAGTGTGTTATTAGGAGCCAGCTCACAGCAGTATGCGACAGGAAGAATTTTTCATTTGAAGAAATTAAGTTTTTCAAATCAAGCTCAGCAGCTCTTTAGACTTTCAAATACAGCCCAGACTGAATCTTGATTTTACTAGTGTGTTAAGTAACCTTTTGAAGATATGCTCTTTAAAGTCTATTGAAAGTGACATCTTTAAGAGAAAAAGGGTATTCAAACATATTTGCATACAATAAGCACTGACTTCTTAAATGCTTGTGTGATGTATTTTACTTTTGCCTCTTCCTGGAAAACTACCTGCTTTTAATTATTCTAGAGACCAAGCAGACATATCAACTACTTTGTGCTATCAAGACTATAAGACAGTTTCAAATATTAATGGACGCTCTAAAGAAACTGATCTTTCAGATTTAAAACTATCCATTCCAATTGTCAAGTTAATTTCTGGTGAAGTTTTATTGTTGGCAACTACTCTTTTTCACCTTTACTCATTTTTTGTTATCTCAGAACTGTGGAAATCATCTTCCATCATTTACTTATTGACAGAAGCAAGTTATCAGACTACCTCAGAGGGAATCTGGCGTTTAACTTACAGGCACAGACTAGTGTTTTGGATGCCCTAGGACACCCTCCCTGGCCTACAGCTTTATCCTCAGAACTAAAAAGGTCTCTCGGACCCTGCATTACACCCATCAGGTCTGTGGGGATGTCTCAAATACGTAGGGGCGTGCAAAACTGCAGAGGAGCCTTATGTTAAGTGACTCGATCCAAATGCCATGATACCCTGCCCACCACACGCGTGTTAGGAGCTGCAGCTGCTGCCACTCCTGCCATCACCAGCACCAGTTCAGGAGCCAAGGGAACTGGGGAAACCATGTGTGGACACAAAGCAAGGCAGCTTTCACACAGCTGTACTAGCAGAACTACCATCACTCATGTGTCCAAGATGCAAATACACATTGTACGTGAAGTATCTTTTCCCATGGCAGCTGCCCAGGTCTCTTTTGGCATGCTATGGCCACAATTTATAGCTTTAATCATAATGGATTCTACTAATTCATCTTACACTTCCTTTTTTGAGCTAATGTTATTGGGTGACGTAGTTAAACATCTTTATTTGGGCTTCAATTTTGCTATCAGGTTAAAATTCCATAAACTATTTTATATGATTTATAGTTCTGTATCTCATTCCTGGCTTGATACTCCACTTCCAAGAAAAAAAAAGTTTGCTCTAAGAGCTTATATAATATAGTGATTTGCCTACTCTTCTAATTTTGCTTAATAATTTTATTTGAACAAACAGGATAAAAGGGGAGTTTGGGCAAGCTTTCTACACTAAACTTTTTGCTAAATCCAATCAAATACTCATATTTTAGTACCCACACTGACTAATTTCACAGCTAAGACCCTAGGCTGCTTTATTACTCTCAAGTAATAGCACTGCTTTGAACACTGTACTGATCATATCACAATGCTTCTACATGTAGACTAAATTTCATGCAGAGACTTAAGCCATGCAAATCAGGCTACATTATCCTTCCAATTACTGGAGTTTCAGCGTGCGCTTGTTTTGTGTGCACGCATCTGTATTAGTTTGTGGGTAGCATCATTTTGCTTTTGCACAGTTTCAAAAAAATGTAAAGTAAATGGAAATATGAACTCTCATGCAAATTAAAGTTTTAATATTTTCCCTTTTAAATGACATTACTATAAAGTGTAATCGATATTTAAATGTGATAAACAAGCATAAACGTATGTCTTTGCCATTTTTAAATTCCAATTATTTTAAAAGAAAGAACCAACAGTGCAAGCCTGTGAATAGGTGATGTAATTTATGAGTTAGTTTCCAATAATGGTAATGGCAACAGGTAGCGACGTTTAGGTTTTTCGAGCGCAAATTAGTCTCTAGTCCCAGCCCTCTGTTACGAGGGCAAGATTACATGAGAGCCCACATACGTGCTGCATTCACCAGTTCTTGATGTATACCTCTGTATACAAGGATTCGACAGCCTTCTGGCCTGCCGCATCTGGAACACAGTGCAAAGCTAAGATTAGAGTAACCTATACTTGGGGAAAGAAGAGAGGGAGAAAGAGAGAAGTGATGCAGACAGTAAGAGCCAGATTGCTCAGGTAGCCCCACCCCAAAAAAAAACAGAAAGAAAGTTTTCTGTATATTTTCCTACCCCCAAAACAAAATTTAGGATAGGAAGGTTTATTTAAAAGCATAGTGCAGCTTTCAGCTGCAAAATAGAATTGTGAATTTGGACCAAATTAATGGTAACGCAGTATTGATGTTATGTCTGTATTAAAAAGTCAAATTCAGGTTATTAGGTTTCAGATTATGGGGGTAGCGATATGTTCAGACCTCCCATTAGCCAGGAAGTAAAAAACAGACTTTGCAGCATCTGAACTGAAAAGTCTTCCTTTTGTTAAATTCAGACACTTTTGTTAAATCCAGACACTAAGTGACTTTTAGCACAAAATACAGTAATTTGTGAAGGGCAATAAATGCCTAATACTCTTTTAATGTAACTATATACATGAAATGCTGGCATCTACATGCTTCACAAATACTAAGTTCTGCCACAGTCACAGCACTTCAGTTCAGTAATGCTAGATGGTGCTCACACCAAGTTTCCAACAGCAAGAACTAATTCATGCGAGCAGGTAATTCCTTCAGAAATAATCTATTTGAAATTTGAATCTGTATCTGCATGTATCATAAATCATCAACAATAGGGAATGGCAATTTAGTGGCAAGGGCTCTTAAAAATAGTCAAGAGAGTGTCATTTCATTATAAAATTCAGCAACTAGCAAAAACGCCTTGCAAGAATTAGGTTCAATTTTACTTCTAAATTAGTAGCAGCCTAATGACAAAAACATACTGAATTAGGAGGATTTTCTCGGTTAGCATTTGCATTATCTACATGGTTAAAAAATACAGTGTACATACAGATAAGATTAAGTAATCATTTCAAAAAAAATATTCTATGCCCATCCAATCCGTATGAAAGTCCATGCAAAGATGACAGGTACTACAGAAAGGACTGAGGACAGGTGAACACAAAACCCACTAGAATTCAGGTGCATAAACAAACGTCCCCCATGGCATTTCCTAAGGCTCGGGATAACATACAGAAGCTGCTGATCTCCCAGGTCCCCGCTGTGCTACGATGGCCCCGGAGATTGCCTTGATCCAGCTGTGCATGTCTTCGGGACTGTCCGCCTGCGTCAAACAGCATCAGTTACAAGTATTTTATAACTTTGGATTTTAAAAGCAAATAAAAAATAGTATCCTTGTCATCCGCATAAAAACATGAACAAAGCCTTATCCTATGTTACTGTATCTCTTAAAACTGCAAGGACTTGTATTTTTAATGTAGACATTTCTTAAGAGCTTTCCTTGAATTTTGTATTGCTTTGTACGTACATACTTCTATAAAATAACATTTTTGTACTCCATAAAACTCAAAATACATTTATTCTGACAAAGTTTGCTGATGCCTCTTGGCCAATTTTGGTCAGTGATGTCAGTTTCTGTAGTTTTTGAAACCCAGTGTTGATCTTTGCTTCCATGAGATAACTACTGAAGAGTTGGAGTAAAATCAAGTCTGTCTCAGGGAGCTGGCCGCACATTTACTTTAAGCAATAACAAAGATCCTGTAGCTTAACAAGGGATAAACAGAATACCAAGGGAGTAAATATCTGTGAATATCTATAACGAAGACAAAAAGCTTCACTACAGTCAGTGGTAGGAGGGCTGCTGTAGGATAGCTCATTACTCAGCATCTGTTCTTGCTCCCTGAAATTCTTTCTTCCTTAAGAAATATGAGAGATGATGCTGCGAGCATCACATGCCCACGCACCTAAAGAACAACTCTTTTTATGATCAGTATTGTAACATTTAGAAAATAACTGGAAGGATGCACTGAATAAAGGTGTGGACGGATACATATCACTAAAACACTGAGATCTAAGGTATTTTTAGCAGATATTTTAACAGAATAATTGGTAATTTGAATCTGAGAAATAACTATAAATAAAAATTTAATACTTCAAAAAATCATATGTGGAGTTGATACAAATAAAAAATCTGAATAAATGAATGCCAATGAGAAATAAGCATTAGAATTTATTCTCTTCATCACTACTAACATAGCTCTCTGCTGCTATGTGGAAAGTTTCTTACGTATATCAACTTGTTCTGAAATACAATGAAGTTACATTCCCTTCAAAACACTATATATTTAAATGCAGGTTTAAAAGCAAAATGATTGTGCTGCCTCAGATATGATAACCACTTGGTTTTGCCCAAAGTTTAAAAAGGAAAGGATTACCTGTACATAAAAGGTTCGAGAAGTTGTTACAATTTCAAAGAGATTGTCTCTCATCATTATATCACTGTAAAAAAAACACAAGTATATTTAACTGCAAGTATACATAAGTGGCAAGTGCAAATTTCCCACAGTATTTAAAAAACATTACAGAAAGTGCTGAAAACTAAAGCGTTTGTCACCTTTGCCTCCCCTATCACCCTTCATATTTCTGTTTGCTCTTCTTTTATAAATACCAAGTGGAAAAACAAAACCAGAACATTTTCCCCAGCCTAGCCTTAACACTCCCACACTATTTTCCATATGATTTTAATTGAAATATTATAAACCAAGTTATGTTAAGTCTAAGAACATATTTTTATATCGCTCTAGTCAAACTTTTGTAAAATTTCACATTTATGTTAGGTCTTTCAAAAGTTTAATCCTAAATAATAGTGCGATCACATGTTAAAACAGCACAATATCTACGATAACCATAGTTTTAGGATTCCTGACACTTTTGTCCGACATTTCAGCTCCAAATTTAATAAAAACATAAGTTGTCTTCACGGTGGATATGATATTAAAGCCACTATTAAAGTCCACAAATATGTTTTTGAATAGCAGTAACTGTTAAAATACCTGTGTGTCTCATGTCTGAGCCTGAGCATGGAACTCCCTGCCAGGCTTCAAATTCGTACTCAGTATTTAATTGCAGAGAAACAGGGATGAAGATACACAGCTTATAACTGCACTAATTAATGTATATGTAGCATCTCAGTACACATTTATTTCTCAGAGGGCACTCTGCTGGTGAAATTTCTCAAAAAAACCACAATTGCATACAAGAGACCATTTGATATGCCTAGTGAAATCTGAGCTCCTGTCAGCAGAAAAGTCACGGAAAATATATATTATACACATGAAGCATCCTCAAAAGCTAAATCTTAACATAATATGGACAGAACAGCTTGGTTTTTATAAAAATGGAACTAATAATGACTAAATCTTCTTGTCATGTGCTCTAGGTGACCCTGCGTGAGCCCAGGGGTTGGACTAGATGACCTCTGAGGTCCCTTCCAACCTTAAGCGTTCTATGATTCTATGATCTGTGAAGGGTTTTTAAGTTATAAAAGTCACTCAGTACATTGCCACTTAGAAAGGCAAACATAGTGTCCTCATCTTAAGACATCTAACAGACGTGCTTGAGGAAGACAATATCATTTAAAGGCTTAGAGGATATTAGAAATACACAGACTCCTAAAATTGCTGCCCTAAATCAAGCAGTGCCTGGACTTCCTTGCACTTCAGAATCACATGTCACATCTTTGTTCCACCTCTCATCTCATATTTACAATCTACATGTTACAGGTTTGGAAGACAAAGCAATGCAGAACACTCAAACCAGTTAGTGCACCAGATCACCTGCTGCCCTGTAAATAATACGTGTAAGTCAACTGAGTTACTGAAAACCTCTGCAGGATTTCCAAAGAGCAGTCTAGCCATGACAGAGCAGCGTACACGACACTCCCATGCAATTGCAGCAACGTTTCTCCCTCCTCACCTTTGTTTACATTCCTGAACTTTATGGACCTCTTTGAGTGGTATAACCCTGAGAGGCTCCTTCTCCTGGGGGAGAGAAAGAAAAAAGGAAAAAAAAGAGGTAAAAATTACATCAGCAGAGTATATCTAACAAGCTGAACACAGTCAAAGGTCAGGACCAACGACAGCAGCAGCACTTTATAAATGAGAATTTCAAGGCAGTCACTTACACAGAACGTTGTATCAACCAAGGCTTACTTTTCTTGTGAAAATTTTTCTTCCTATCCTAACGGAGACAATCCCTGACCTCTAACTATATCTGAAATCTGAATCTGGCCCCGTGCAACTTACTTCAGTAGAAGGGTCATTACGTTCATTTACAGTGAAATGCTACAATACGAGATGCTTTGTTAATTGTACTGCCTGACACCACTTGAAACAAGAAGATTTATTGTATCCTATATTCAGTACACGAAAAAAATCCACACCCACACACAACTGAACCAAAACCTGTAACAGAGAGAGTATTCTTAAAGCATCTGAATATTCTGTTACTGTTACAAAAGTGACATTAAATGTTACAGGTCTGTCAAATTCATATAATGTTGTTATAATTCTGCTACACTGTAATTCTGTCTCAGGCTTACACTGAGGGGAGATTTTCAAGCAGAAGTGTTTTTATTTTTGAGGGAAGATTTTCAAGCAGAAGTGTTTCTATTTTTGCCATGACAAAAGATTTATTTTTAACTATCACTACAGAAGTCTTTGCACTACCATTTTCATGTAGCTTTGCATGAAAAAAAATCTTAATTTATCTCCAAATATATTTTAAGTAATGTTATTATGGATTAATTCAACTTACTCCAGCTTTTAGGGAAAAGCAAGTCTGTCATCTCTGGAACAACTATTTTCCCTACATTTACAACTGTACTAATATTTAAGAAATGATGCTACTAAAGCAAACAGTTCTGAACACAAATTCCCAATTATGCCAATTTTCCTTTGGTGATTTGATTGAAGGTGCAGATTTTGAAGCTCAACATTTTCAGCTATTATTCCCCTTCTCTTCAATCCACAGGTTGTTATGACAGATTTTTCACAGTAACAGTCACCACATGAACTGAATCATCTCTTGGAATAGAGATATCCAAGACAGGGGAGGGTAACAAACCCCAATGTTCTGGAAAAGTCCCAGTTACCAGTGACCAGGCTGGCTCTCATGAGAGCAAATGAACTCTAAGTAAAGTACTGGACTGAAGTTCTGAGCTCTTGGGAATTGAACTCTAATGGAAAGAAACCTTCCAAGTTCAGAAAAAAATCTGATCCTATACTAGGTGAATAAGGCCAGAAAGGCATAAGAAAAAATTGTTATTGGAATTTGATCCTACTTTCATATTATTATTAGGAACTGAGTGTGAGACCCCACACATCACAGGGGTTCTTCCTGTGTTTGTAGGAGATAATCTGTCCACCACAGAAGTTTTTGCCTGATGTTTCCTTCTTCCTGGCATGCCACACAGTGAAATTTGTGCTCTTTCTAGGAAGGATGAAATGTTTCTCCAAGACATATTTGGTACATAGCAGATCCTAATTGTTTGTAAGAATTAAAGTCCCAGAATTTCATGTATATTTGCTAAGCACAGAATTCCCAAGTTAACCAATGCCTTATCTCTTCAGTACTTATTTCCTTGAACAGTAGTTACACATCTCAAACACACACATAGAGAAAAGAATGATTTCACACAAATTCGTGAAAGCAAAGCCTACTTCCCTGCTGTCAGGACCATTAACTCAGATTTCTTTACACAAACGTACATTCTTACTTCTGTAAATACTCAATTTTCCTGTTTAGTGGATATTAG
>JAVCKT010026201.1:0-15878 GCA_032273925.1 Rhynchotus rufescens
TTTTTTTTTTTTTTTTTTTTTTTTTCCCCTGACTTCAAGGCAAGAAATCACTGTGCAGTGGTTTCTCTTCCAGCTCATGACAGAAGCTGCAAATGTATTGAGAACTATACAACCTTTGAGAATGAGGTAGGGACCCATTTTATCCAGGCCACCAAAGGTCTGCCATTCTGTCCATACTAGTTTGGACTGGAATTGAAATGATAGCTCAGGTCCTGTAAGCTCTGTTTCTGAGTGAGCTGGTCCCTAGCCATATATCTTGAAAGGTATAAGTGGTATTGCTGCTCAAGGAGCAGCTGTCAGACATCTTCTTGGTGATGGTTTGGGAGTGCTGGGTATTAGTCAGTGATAATGAAATCAGCCTTTCAAAGCCTGCATGTCCAATCATTGCTGCTTTGTTTCAGCCTCTTAACTTTGCTGTGACTTAACTTTCCTAGGCTTCAAACAAAACTGATCTGAGACATCTTAAGTCCTTTGTTCTTCTGGGAGTTCAAGGTTTCTTTTTCTTATTCTCTCAGTAGTTTCTGAATTCTTTTTATGTTAGAATAAATCTTGGGGGACTAGCTGGCTCAGGGCAATTGAAATTGATAACAGAATAAAAGACCTTTACCTCTAGGTTTCTCTGACAGGACAAGCCAAGCCTCAGCTACTGGGATCAGAAGTTGTCAGTGTCTTACTTTCGCCTAGTGGTCTGCATGAAAACTGCCATGGGAGTCTCAGCCCTGTTCTGGGTGGACTGGTGTCTTTCTCAGCCACTGCAACTACTGTTTTGGCAAGCCAAAAGGAGAGCACCAGTGATGGAATGACTAGTGGTGTTTTCATGGAGCCTCACTTGGGTCCTAGCTGAGGAATGACAATATCAAAGTTCTTGCCTATAGAGGCAGAGAAGTTATATGTGTGGCCAAATAGTCCTTTAAGTTTTGGACACTGACATAGGCTTGGAAAGCTGTGTCTGAGACTGTTTCAATCCAGAGTTGCTACTCTGGGATCTCTGAGAAGAGATGTTTGGTAGGGGAAAACTCTTCCCTTGCTGCAGAACCTCCAGAGTGGGCAAGGGGAATACAAGGCTGCATATCTGTTCAGGGTGAGCATTGGCTTATGATGTTCATGGCCAAGCTCTACCAGTCCATATGTTGGTGTCATTCTCAGCATGGCACACCTATGCTCTTCATTTACTGTGCTCTTCTTTCTAAAGAAAGAAGTTCATCAAGGAGAATACTTTCCACTTCTCCTCTGCTGACAATGTACTCATGAGCACAGAGGTGCAAAATAGGGGCAACTATTTGACAGGAGACTTTTGAACTGCCTAAATGCTAAATCAGTTCAGTTTTTTTTCCCATTTCTATCCCCCTTGCCAGGAAATGAACATACTCATGCAAGGGGTTTATGTCAGTCAGGGCAATGGTCCATCTGCTGAGCCTTTCTCCCTTGTAGTGCCTGACATTGAGAGATAGCCCCCAAGTCTTCTCCAAGTGAGAAAAATACAATATGAGGAAGCAATAAACAAGAGCTATGTTACTCATTCTCCCTTGCTTTAATACCTCTCCTGTTCTTTGTACTGATAGACCCAACACTACAGCATGCATTGTGTCTCCTTTCAGTGGCTGTCACTTCAGATGGGGCCTCAACTAGTTTATGGAGTAGGTGAATGTGGAAAGCATCCACATTTGTGCCTACCTTTAGTGACTTGCTCTAGTGATTGGTGACAATAATCCTAAATTTATTCTACTAAGTCATCAGCAACTGTTTTGAAAAGACAGCAGCATGAAGGCCCTTGGTTAGAGCATGAACATGATAGAAACCAGGCATGCTATTCCTTTCTGTAATGACTATGGGTAATGACATGATCAAGCTGGTGAGGATTGTGAACTCTAAAATCACCAGGAAGTTCTCCTTCACAGATTTTTAAAATATTTTTATTTAAATTTGTGAGGTCCCAGTAGAGCACATCTCCAGGGCCAACCGCTTCCTCGGTGGGATGGGCAGTGAATTTGCAGTGCCTCTAGAGAGAGAGGTTTTGTGTGGTGGACCCAAGGCTGTAACTAGACTCTCCTTATGCAGGATCTTGGTGGCAGAGTGCTCCCCTCATCTGCCGGTGCTAGGAGAGCAGGCCATAGAGAGTTAGACTGGAGCGCTACAGTTTCTCTGTAGTCTGCAGAGTGCCTCTTGTGAGTAGCAGTCACCTTCCTCAGAAACCGCGTGCCCTGGGGCCAGCAAAGCCCCGGTCTTCACAGCCAAAGACTTCCTGTCTAACCTTACACTTGCATGACAGATAATGAGCACTCCTTCCCCTCCACTGACCCAGCCAGCACTGGGACACAGTGCAGTTGCTCCTGCATAGCCACATACCACTTGTGTTGGCATCAGCATTTCATCTCCTTTCCACTCCATGCACACATCCCTCTCCTCAACCGCTGCTTTCTGTTGAAGGAGGATGCTCTGTCTAACAAGAGGCTCTTTGTCCAACCTCTCCAGTGTAATTCTCTCCTGCTTGCCCAGCTCTGTTGTTCAGATCCATATTCTTTTTTTTTTCCTTTCTTTCTTTCTTTTTCTCTCTTCTTCCTTCTTTCATGTTTGTTTACAGCTCGTCTTGGAGACCTACAATGTCCCTGAGCTGTCAGCGGGAGTTAACTGCACCTTCGAGGACCTGTCAGAGATGGATGGTTTGGTGGTGGGCAGTCAGATCCAATGCATCTCACCAGCTGCCAAAGAGGTGCCCCAGATCATCACAGAGAACGGTAGGTATCTCATAGCTCCCCTATTTGCATCACTTTTTTTCTCCCTTTCTCACTCCACTCCCGTGCATCTCAGCTGCCGTTTGCTCTAGGAGCAGAGTTGGGCTTATGAGAGCCTCGATATAAAGCTCATAGGATGATGGGATGTTGTGTTGGTGCTTGAGGTAGCACATATGTGTTGAAATCATGTTTGTGTGTGTATGTGTGCACACTTGTGCCAGCAGTGAGCTGGGACATCAGTACCTGCTTTAGGGTGCTTATATGTGCCGTGGTATGTGCCTTCAGACTGCCACTGAGTGGCAATTGCCTACACCTAGTGAAGATATAGGACCAGGGCAATGACTTCAGAAGCATTTGGCCCAAGCTGTGGTTACGCCAAGGAATCAGACTGCAAACGCTCTCAATATGTCCCATATAGTCCATCCTGTAGAAGCCAGGGAGTTGTGCAGGTCTGAATGATCCCACCTGTAATTCATCCTGCTTTTCCCCACTATAGGTTTGCATGCTCAGTTTCTGTCTCACACTTTGACTGCTGTCAGCTGTCTCCAGACTGCTACTGGACCCGTCCTAGAAAGATTCAAGGTAGAAATACCTTGTCTCAGGGATGGACAGATTGTCCCCTCCTTTTTGCTTCTCTTTTCTAAGTACTTTTGCATTTGAGGCTCTCTGCGGGGACTTGCTTTAAAGTCATCAACACTGTTGATTGCCACAAGAGGCACAGAGAAGATGCCATTTTGTCCTCGTCTTCTTGTGGATTTTTTGCTGTAAATGTGATGACTCTTTCACGCCACTAGTGCCACTGTTGGCTCTCTGCTCTCCCCCAGTCACACACGACAGCATGAGTGCTCTCTGATACAGTTCCAGAGGAGGAAAATTCAACTAAACATTCAAAAGTCTGCTGCCATCCTCAGGGTTCCCTGAGTCATAAGTTACACTTACCTACCAAGATAGAAGCCAGGAATTATTTCCTTGGTGTGGACATCTATCCAGGGCTGGGATGTAAATGACCAGAGACTAAAAACAGTGATGGAAGCCATAGGCAGGACAGCAGGGAGAGATTTATTTGGAACAACAGGGTTTTCGGAGAAGCAGGGTACCTAAGGGCTGTCTCAACTTCAGCAGCTGGTGTTCTGCACCTCTACAAAGACCAACTCCTCCATGCAAAGTACCAGAGGCTGGATTTGAACCAAGGGATGCACAGCTCTGTAGCGTGTCTGATCTCCGGAGCCATCCAGTCCTCAGATTCTGTTTTAAAATATACGCAAGATGTTGGCAAAGTTGTTAAATACGAAGCAGTTAACAGAGCTGTCAAAGTCAGCGGTAGCAGATGGGCAGCAGAGTCAAGCACTGGCAGCAAAACGTATTTAGTCAAGTGTGTGTGGTGGTGCATGAGTATGTGATCATGCGTATGTGTGTGCTTGTAACTGGGTGGGTGTGCACGTGGGTGCATGATGAGATGAGTTGTCAAGTTTGCTTTGGCCTGATTGATTAATGAATCTTTCAGGTGAGGAAGGAAATAATAGAGGTGAAAGGAACAACCAGGCCAAATCATTGAATTAAACATGGATTCCTTCCTCACCAAATTACTGCAATTAATTCACCCAGTTACTACCCACAGCCAATGGGCTTTAGGGGTCTGAATAAGGCCTTTGGCACTGAGAAAAGAGATGACTGTTAACTGTCCGGAATGGGAAAGATACATGGAGAGAATTAAGAGAAAGTGTGTAGGAGCTGAGGAAGAAGTTTTGCTGTGGATGAGTCTTCTAGGCAAATAGAAATATCCTTCTCATTTAGCATTGGCTTGTGGATGTCTCACGCTGAGCTGGATTATTAGTACCTGAAAGCTGGGGTGAGTATGCCCTTGCCAAAATGAACAGTTCACATGGGAATCTCCCTGTTCATCAGTATTTTGCCTTACCCCCTATCCTGTGCTCCCTGTTATGGTATTTATCCAAAGGAACATCCTTGCTTGAGCATTCTTCATCCTGCTTTTCTCAAGGGGTCACGTCTTTTCGGAGGCAAGATACAGAAGTGACTTTCTCCATGCATGGTTGTCCTGGTTATTGGTCTATATTTAGAGATGATATAGTAAGGAGAGTAACAAGAGAGTAAATCTTTCTGTACCCCCTCGTCTGTCCTTAGGGAAGCGGGTACATTTCTGTGTCAGGCCATGTGTGCATTGGACATCAATGCTCAGGCCCAGAAGTCTCCCCTTCCTTCTGGGGACAACAAATGAACCCATTGCAATGAAAATCTATAAGGACAGTATTCCGTTTGAATGACTTCCTTGATCCAGGTGTCTTCCTCTCTCTTTGAGACTGAGGTTGAGACTTGCCAACTTAATTTAACAGACTTTTGAACTTAGTAAGGAATTTTTAAGACCTGTTGACATTATCAAGACCAAAAACTGCTCTCAGGCAGGAGAATTTCCAATAGGGAAGACCTATGCCATCACCCCAGGCTCATGAAAAAGGTAGGCATGCTTCATGTTGGAAAATTGTCCTTAGAAGTCTCGTTTGTATCCTACAGCTGTAGAGGACATGTTAACCTGTTGAGATATCATGCATCAGCACCTAGTAGAGACTGAGGTCATGGCTTCATGGCACCTAACTGGGATAACAAGACAGTCACTCTGATGCATTTATTTTTTTTTTTTCCAGGAGACCATCACATTGTCCAGCTCCAGCTTAAGTCCAAGGAGACGGGTATGACTTTTGCCAGCACCAGCTTCGTCTTCTACAACTGCAGCGTCCACAACTCGTATGTTCATTCCTTTTATACCTGCTTTCCACCCCAATTCTTGATCTGCTGAAGAACCTACTGCTAAAGCATGTGTCCTCCAAGCAGCTAGTTAGGTGTGGAGGATGCACAGGTCAAAGTCCCTCAGGTTGAGGTGGACACTACAGGTCTCTCTGGAAAGACCAAGAGCAGTGTATTTCTCTCATTTGAATCATGACCTCAGCGAACAACCTGCTCATCTTGCTGTTGAGTAGTAGTTCTTAGAATATTGGATCCTGGCCAGATAAAAACACCACCCATCCATGCTGTCGGTGCCACTGGCAGGGGACTGCCCAAAGTATTTAATATATGCTTGGACCCTCAAGCCTGGAAATTCAGGATTGTTGGTTTTCTTGTGAGAGGTGATCTCTGAATGGGGAAAACCCAGCTGATTCCCTCGTGACCATCTCCTCCTACTGTGAGCTCCTTTTCTGCACTGCACCCCAACATGCCCCACCAGAGAGAGCCTGCCAAGGCAGGAAGGTGGGTGCTCTTCCAGCACTGAGCCACTCCTGAGCAAGGCTGAGCATCTGTGTCCCCACCACGGAGCTGTCAGCTTCCCCACACAGCCCTCTGGAAATGCCAAAAGGAGATAATTACTGTGGCTCAGCAATTCACAAAGAAAAGCAAATCCTATTTCCGTGTTCATGCTGCTTTGACAAACAGTGTCAGAAAGCAAGTGTTATGGGGAGAGAGCGGGAGAGATGGTGGTGTTAAATATTTATGGCATGTTTTGGTTTCTTACTTGACAAACTATAATACACTATCCATTTTTAATTTGATGTATCAGAGCAAGCACTTGTTACCAATTTGAAGAACAGCTCGCTATACCAGAGCTGAAAGTGGATTGGAGCTGAGAGAGATTTCACAGAGAGACACAGGAGAAGGGGGAGTGTGTGTTTGTTGGGCTCAACTAAGCTAGACCAGATGCAATTTCTTCACTCCTGTCCATTTCAAAAAACTAAACAAACAAACAAAAATAGCAGCCCATAAGGGCCAAATAAAATCCCCTCTCAAAATCCTTTCCACCAAGTGTGCAACAGCGTGGAGCTCCCTGCCAGTGTGAGCAACTAGGAGTTACTACCATCCAATGCTTGCTTTGTAATGGCTCAGTTTGGTTCCCAGTGAGCAGACATCATATAACATAAAAGATGTATGATATTAAGTATAAATCAGTGGGTAATCCCACCAATAACCCATCCAGGAGACGTATTTGCAGCTCTCCAGAGTTTGCAACTCGCCACTGGCCAGATGGAATGTGTTATGTAAAGGCTTCCTACCCTGTTCTCCGTGGACATTGCTCCACGTGGTGACCCTTTGCCTTGACCATCTTTGCATGATGTATTTTCAGCTGCCAGAGCATGGGACCAGTTCGGTCATGAGGTAATGAGACTGTAGAAGTTTCCATTAATCCCTTGAGCTTTCATTTCACTCAGAATCTTGCTATAGGCAAAAAAGGAAGACAATAGTCCTTGGCCCTGAGGATGCTTCAGCACTGAGCTCTGTTGAGTGGCCAAGAGGCCAACAGGCCAAGCAGATGAAAATCCTGTGATGATGAATCAGTGCAAGGCCCACAGTCTTCTGGTGATGGCCCAATGCTTGTTGAGTTACATTTCCCTGTGAGAACCTCTGTCATCGGCAAGATCTGTCCTTTTGGCTCAAGGTTCAGGCTGTCTGAGTGACCTACTCTTTTCTCTCTATCTCCAGGTGCTTGTCATGCGTAGAGAGCCCTTACAGGTGCCACTGGTGCAAATACCGCCACGTCTGCACTCACGACCCAAGTTCCTGCTCCTTCCAGGAAGGACGAGTCAAGCTGCCAGAGGTAGGTACACGGCTGGCATCTCAGAGCGTTGTGGAGAGGCCTTGTGGCTTGGGTCGCTCATGGCAGAGCAGATGCCACCAATACGTGCTGTCAGGCTTGGGAATGGAGGACTTGGTGGCTTTCATCTGAATATAATCAGGGGCCTGGTCCACAGTGACAATGTATTTTGGCAGTAGTTCAAGCACCTTGGTGGCTTTGTGAGTCTGGTGCCTAACGACCATCAAAATTCCTCCAGCTGAGGTCTGGGCCTTGGATAACTTTGTGGCCAGTCTCTAAGCTAAGGCTGAACTGGGCCTTAGGGCTTAATATGGAGCTGGCTGTTGCGTTACAAGCTCTCTGTCTGGCTTGTATTGCAGCTAACGAGCTTTTGCAGACAAGTGGAGCTCAGGAGAATACAAATAGGAAACCACTTAATTGCTTCCTGGTCAGGAATGGTCTGAAAGCATCCTGGCCTGTCTTATAAATGACCTGAGATGGCTTGTTGTTTGTCTGGCCCAAGGGACCAGTATCTGTTAAGTGATCTGATGTCTCCTGAACCACCAGGCACAGAGGCGACTACTGAAATCTCAGGCAACACGTGCTGCATTTTGTCCTCTTTTAGAGGCTCAAATACCCTCCGTTACCTTCTGCACCTGGTGTGTCTGAGCTGTTGCCCTCCTGCCTATGCCATGGGCAAGCCAGTTTGCTGGCCTGAATGGAAGAGCTGTAGTGACTCTACTCTCCCTCTCAATTCTTCTTTAATGTATCTGCTGGTTGAACATTAAGTCCTGGAGCAGACATCTGGAATTGCAGAGACAATGGGAAAGACTGTAAATATTCATAGGTATGGAAGTTGCCAGTTGTTGGTCTCCCAGTTTTCAACATTTGCTGCTAGGCTGCTGGAAACCTGGCTGAGAACTTGGAGGGTGGATGTGTCTGATACTCTCTGCTCAGCCAGAAAGTGGTGCAACACCCAGTCTGGAGCGTGGTGCTTCTTATAGGCCTTTTCCACCTGGGTAATGGGCAACAGAAATCAGATTTTGGACAGTCATGATGGTCACAAGGCAGTGTGTCTCTCACGCTGAGAACAGGAGGGATCTCAGTCTCTAGTGCAGGTGCTGTGATGGTGCACAAGGGTGCAGTGGGCAATGGGACACTTTGCCTTCTGCCATGCACTTCTGCCATCATTCATCTCCTCTACTAGATCTCTCTACTCTGACAGGTGTCATGCAATAACCACAGTAGGCACTGCCATGATTCCCGTCCCTTCTTCCCTGGATATCTACGCATCTGCTAAATCAATAAGGCTTGAGGGAGTAGTGAGGGAAAATGTTCTACCAGCATAAAATGGTTGGACCGTCCTATTTGTAGTCCTTTAGTGAGACTGCTGAGCAGATTAGCATGGACAACATCCAGGATCCTGTGGTCTGATTGTACCAAGAGACTCTTTGCCAAGCAAACAAATATTGATAATACTGTCATATGGACCAGTGCCAGAAACTGCCTCCCCATTTAATCATCATAGCTGACATGTTAGATGTTTTCGCTTCCTGCACACTCTGCCCTTCACCATATCTCTCTGCTGGTCCACCCACCTCCAGGTGATTTTTTTTCTCTCTTTGCTTGTAGAACATTTTGCCCTCATGTGGGCAGAGGCTTCCAACTCTCCAGGCTGCCTGGATTCTTTCTCATCCCATCTGGACCAGCCTGGGGCACACTGAAGGCAGGCTTGTGTTTACTTGTATTTCTGGTTCTCTTGTTTCCTTAGCTCCTCTCACAAGTTTCTGGATTCCTTTAGGCTCATCTGCCCCTTTTCTTCAAGTCTGCTTCATGTGATCTGGAAGAAACTTGTTTTTTTTTTTCACTTTTTCTCTTATATTATGAGTTTGTGATTAATGTCAGGCACAGGATGGAATGTAAGAGCAATCCAGTGGCAGAGGTGGAAGGACTTGGAGATGAACCACTCTGCTCAGAAGGCTTTTTCATATATATTGAGCTTGTGATCTACCATCTAGGGCACTTAGATTCACAGGGGCAATACTTGCAATGAGACAACCCTGTGCTGATGCCCTAATGATGCCCTGTGCTGATGCAGATGTCCCGATGCCATCCTGTATATCTAAACTGAAGATCAGGAAAGGACAGAAGAGTGCCATCTCACACAGTCTGAGGGCAGTGGAAAAAATATTCCAGGCATTAGCTGTGAGGAAGGGGGAAAGCTGTGTGGTTGCAGTGCAAAATTAACTCTTGGAGATTACTCAGGACCTGAAGGACCCACTCCCTAGTATTTCTTGTTAAACTGATGATGGGCCACGTGAATTACATGCATAAATACTCATAGTTGACAAGCAGCCAGGACTTTGTTGCTTGTCACTTGTCAGGTGCTTGGTGAATCAGAGCTGTCCATAACAGAGCTGAATCAACAGGCTTTGGAGCCTAGAGGGAAAGCCCATGCTTTCTGCTAGTTATGAACTCCAGCATGGTCACGAAACAAGAGTATTTATGATTATGGCATTGAACTCAATCAAATAGGGTTGACGACATCGTCGGATGATTTGCGGCAGAAATACTTCACTTTGACGTATAATTTCCCTTTACATCAGTTTTCTGAAAAACAAGTCTGCTAGCTTGAAATGTACTGAGTGACTTTTTTTTTCTTGCGTTATAAATGGGGAGCTGATATTACTGCCTCTGAGGTTGGAAAAGAAAAAGAAAAAAGACCTTTTAATACTAAAATGTGTTTGTGGGGGATTTTTTTTTTCTTTATTCCTGCCCCAGAAAGAGCTCATTGCAAAAGTGGAGAGAATTTAAGTCTTGAAGAAGGAAGGGTCGTGCTTCTGCTTTCTGCAGTTTGACATTTGGTGCTGACTGCTGTTAAAGTCATGGTGCAGGACCAGTGTTGTACTGTAAAGCATTGCCTTGAAAACTAGCACCTGGTGAAAATGCCTCTCTCTTACTACTACTCTTGACACAGTCTCACCCATTTCCCCACTTTAATGGGGAAGACAGTCAACAAGTTGTGGAGGGAAACTGAGGCACGGAGGAGTAAACCAATGGATCCAATGGCCCTGGAGCAGCAGCAGACATAGACTTGTCCTTTCTCTTACCCAATAAACCGGATTACCTTGTCCACCCCTGTCTCTATGCAGATCTGCTCTGATCTGGAGCAGCGGTTCCCGTGTCAGTGTTTCACAGACATCTGTACAAGACTGGGCTAGTGAGTAAAGCTGGGGAAACCTCCTTGAGTTGATGGGATAAAGGATTAAGTCTTCTTTTGTGCCGTCATCTGCTGTAAGATGAGCACTATCTTGTTCTGGGCCTTGCAAGGATTTTAGCTTTATGTGGGGAAAACAGGGAAAAAAAGGAGAAAAAAAAAAAAAAAAGCAAGCCTAGATAACAAATCTGCTATCTGCTGGGTTTAAAAGATACATAATCATTTAATTACCTTGAAGGAGGTTTTCATCTTTCCCTGCTCAGCCGATCTGTGCGTGCGTGTGTTTTTCTTCCTCCCCCAAACAAGCTTTTTATTAAAAGGATTTTCATCTGCTGCCTAAAAAGAGAAGGGAAGAAAAGCTCTTGCGCTAGAGTGTTTTATGTCGAGCCGTACGTGCTAATGACAGTAAAGCCCACATAAAAGAAGCAACTGCTTCAAATATTAATTTGTCAGAAGCGACGGAAAGCGGCGGCTGCGCGCGCCGACAAACAGCTGCCGAGGAGGGGAGCGGGGCTCTGCCGCACGTGCCATCCTGCCCCGTGCCAAACGAGGAGTCGTGAAATCAGCCTCTGCAAGAGAGAGCACTGGCTTGTTGACCTGCTCCTGGCTCTTCTCAGTTGGGAAATGCCAGGTACTCCTGCCCGAAACCACACCATAGGTTTGCATCTGGAGGAGCAAAAGCAACCTCCAGATCCTGCATCCCGGTTCCACAGCAGCATCCTTCCCCATCCTGGTGCTGCATCCCATCCCGGTCTCCTTATCCATAGCTCTTCAGCTGCCATGCTTCTCCCTCTTTGCAGGATGCAGAGGGAAGCATGGGTTTCCCTGGGGTTTGCTATGCCCCCTTTCCATCCCAGGGTCGCTGTGGACCCTGAGCTCCTGCTTTGTGGTCCAGCCTCCCAGGGAAGCATCTTCAGCTGTTGTCACAGCAACAGCTGAGTGCCCTGTCACCTGCCCTGCTTTAACCTAGCCGAATCCAGGGATGTGGAGAGCAGGAGCTGGGAGAAGAAAGTAATCATCTGCTGTCAAATTAATGTACCTATCATTTTGCAGGGGCCTTAATAACAGGTACAGTGCCGTGGTATCAGTGGGCCTAGTTCTGTCCCTCTTGCTGATTATCCACTTGCTTATCCTGGCACCCGTCTGTCATTAAGGGGAGAGTGTGCAGCGTTGTTTCTATGGAAACCTCAGACAACCTGCTGCATGCAAGTGCCATCATGGGGAGCAGGAAGGGGAACCCAGAGCAGCTGCCCTAAGGAGCACCAGTCACCTGGTGTGGATGCAATCTGACACGTGCTATGGTGAATGCATTTCATGGTAACCCTGTTTAAGCAGCTTTAGGGAGGAAGGGTTGGTGTTTATAGCCTCATAGGAAGGGTTTCGAGCACGTGTGGTAGAGACCATCCTGCCCAAGAAGGGACAGGGAACCTAGGAGAAGGCAGTAGTAGGTGGTTTGGACCAGCTATGGGAGATGGGCTCCTCATGGTTTAGCATTTCAGGCTTTGCCTAGCTTCACAGCCCTTTCACAGAAATGGAGATATAGCTGGTGGTGGAATTTCCCAGCATGGGTCCTTCAGATAGTAATAGGAGGATATTAAGTAATCGAACTCTTTATAGTGAGGGTGACAGAGCATTGCCACCCAGGCAGCATAGCCTGCCCAACAGACTGCCCAGAGAGGCTGTGGAGTCTCCTACTCTGGAGATCTTCCAAACCCGCCTGGATGCAACACTGTGCCACATGCTTTAGATGTCCCTGCTTGAGCAGGGGGGTTGGTCTAGATGATCTCTAGAGGTGTCTTCCAAACTTAACTATTCTGTGATCCTGTGAAACTGAGCCAAGCAGCTTCTCAAAGGAGCTTCTCATCCTCTTGCCACCCTGCCTAGGCACAAAGGTCCTTCTTCATCATGTCCCAACGTGCTGCTTCCAAGGGCTCAGATGGAATAGTCCTTGAAAAATTGCAGAAAACAAAGCAGCGAGTGGAGCCATTGCCATTGTAGTCCCTGTGCTGGTAACTAACCACAGACCTGTTCATACCATTTCTACAACCAGGGAGATTAGTGTGAATAGAGGCTTAAGAACCATCTGACGTGCAATGTCATGGCACTGCTATATGTTGCTTGTACCATCTGGGCTGCTTGCTTCTGTCATGCAAGATTGTTTATCCCACAGAGCGGTCTCTTGGTAGCCGAACTCAGTGCAGTGACATTGTAGTTTTTTCAGGACCTATAGGACTTTCTCATTCTCTGGTTATTTGTTAGGGCTGCTAGGATCTATGCAGCACCCTGGAATCTAGGGGAAAGTGGCTGCCAAAAAACAGAGATAACTCGCTATTGAGATTAGCTTGGGATAATAAGCTGGCTCTCAAGCAGGAAGGGGTTTTTTTTGCACTCTCCATTGTACATTGTCCAGCTGCACAGCTTCCTTTGGGACATACGAGCATCTGGGACCAGACCATGGAGAAACATTCACAGGATGTTGAAGTCTCAGATAAGAGATGATGCTGGAATGTGTCTCCTGCCCTGTTTGGGACATCTCCAGGAGGCTGGACTATGGCTCTTCTTCTCCTGCTTGTCTTTGTGCATGAACCCATTTGTTTTGGTTGGACATTATCTCATGCCATCACAGATTGCAGTGAGGAGGAGAACAAGAACAACCATGATATCATTGTCCCGACCTTCCCACTGCATAAGCCAAAGATTATGACTCTTTGGGATTTCTGTCATGGTTCCTGAAGGAAGCAGGGCTTGTGTCAACATGGTTCACATGTGCAAATGTGGTCTGTCTGTTGCTCAATGTCCTCCATTGACTTCTGAACTTATTGGCTATTTTCAGAATAACTGAGGCAAAATATGTAGCTGCCAAAGGTTTGAAGATCCTACAGGCTTTTTAAAAATGGGCAGCTCTAGATAATAGACAGCCTTTTGGTTTCCCCCTTTGGAAGAAAGTCCCATGACCAAGTCATGAAACCCCATCACTCAAGGGGAATTACTGGTCAGAAAATGTTCCTTAAACTTGAAAAAACCACTATGGAGCGCAGATGTGTACAAAATTTGGGGCTGTTGAGGAAGTTAGCAGGTAACAGTCCAGTGCTGAAACTTTACAGCATCATTTATCTGCCAGGATGTGATGTACCGTGTTTTATATGCATGAAAGGTGTTGAGAACCTTGGATGGAGGGTTCTGTCCTTGCAGAAGGACAGAAGAGGACAGGCTAGGTAGCGAGATGCAGATTCATAGACTATTTATTAGAGAAGAAATTTGTTTCTGCACTGCCAAGCTGCTTGAGCTCAGCTGCTCTGTGCCCCGTGCTGTCTGTGACTACAAGACCCAGTAGCACCATGTGAGATGTCCTAGAAGGCCTGTCTTACCGAACCAGAGTTTTCCTTTAAAGAATGGTGGACTTTTTGTCCCAATAAACCTGCAGTTATCTTGTCTCTTATACATGCAGCATCCTTCTTAATGGACAAACATAAATTTATGATTTCAAAAACAGATTCTTGTCACTTAGAAAATGCCAGAACTGAGACTGCTTGCCCATACCATTGAGCAGATGTGCCTAATGACACCATCATATACTATTTCTTTTTCACTAGTCCACTACCTTCATCCAATGACCAGAAGGTTCCTGTAGTCCGGATCATTACTTTTCCTTCTGAGCATGTGTTGACGTGGCAAAGGGCTGAGGAAAGCTAGCATTGCATCTCTGTTTAAAAAGGATAAATGTGGTGCTTGGGTAATTATATCAGCCTGACCTTGCTCTTGGTGAAATAATGGACCATCTGAGAGGAGCTCCATTAATAAAGAATTAAAGGAGGGAAAAATCATTAACACTGATTAGCAGAGATATGCAGACTGGCTTCAGAGGTGGAATAGTCCTAGGTCAGTATCTAGCTTGCAATAGGCTTGGGTCATTTCCCAGCACAGTATGTGCAGTGTTGGGGGAATCACTTATCTCAAGATCAACGTCAAAGAGCTATGTGAGAAGAGGTTAATTATCTCCCTTTGCTTCTGCTTTTTGAATATCTGCTCTCTGGTGACCAGCATCACTCAGGGCTCTCTAGCCTTCACAGCATGGAAGCCAGGGATCCAAGAGATGATAGCAGGTGAACTAACCATCTTCTATTGATCTGTTGGTCTCCTTTCCTCCAACAGTGGTGTCTAAACCCTAATCTGTGCATGTCACCGTGAAATTATGTAGCTACAAACCTTAAACAAGGCCAGATATCTTCACTAGGTGGATCTCCAGGCTCTAGGTCAACCACTTTTCTCCAGGCATTAGAATCACTTATAAATATCTGATGAAAGAAAAGGCGTGTTTGCTTTCGAGTGCATTACAGACTTCTAACTAAAATGAAGCTACCAGGAGTGAAAGCAGTGCAAGGATTCAACTACTCCTCTGTTATCTCTGCAGATGTTTACAGTTTCCATAAATCCTGTTGCTTTCTCCTCATCAGCTGTCTTTAAGGCTCTGAGCATTTTCTTCATATATTATTACTTTTGCTCTGCCAATAAAGTACACCATCAATCAGACTAACAGCATTGTAAACTTAGGAAGTGTAGATAAAATATATGGTGCATTAAAAAATTCTTTGACTGGGTGAGCTTTTTGTAGCTGGTTTGATTGTGGCTGGTGATGATGTAAATTTGGGGGAAGTATATGTAGAAATTTATGGAGCTTGGAATCCTGCCTGCAAAGCATTGACCTGATTCCACTTTATAACCTAATAACATTCCCTGGTACTATTCATGTAAATTTTAAATATAATTTTATGACGCTAAGAATTAGTGGTGTAATAATGTAAACACAATGTGCACTGTAACTCATTCCGTCCTCTCCTGCATTTGGAAAGCTGAGCTCATTGCTGCTTTGTTCTCCAAATTATCCCGGGGCTGGAAAGTTGTGCTGGAGCTTAAAAGTGATTCATGGAAGGAACCAGCTTGTCAGCCTTGGAGCCCCAAGTCCTTTGCTTGCAGCGTGTCTGATCCTGACCAGCCGGGTGTCACAGCCCTCATCCTAAGTGACCAGGCTGAGGTGTGAGAGGAATATTCAGGTGACATGGACTGTGCAGTCACTGCTGTCTCTCATCAGCCAACTTTCTGTTTCCTTCCTCTCTTGGGATGAAACCTGATTCTTTCCCCAAAAAATCCATTTTTTTTTTTTAATTTACTTATTGCTTTCTCTTTTTTTTTTTTTTTTTTTTTTTCCTCCTTCCTTTTCTTTTCCCTCTAAATTGTTTGCTTTGCTTTGCTTTGCTTTGGGTTCTTTTTAATGATTCTTAGTCTAATCTAACTAACAGAGCATACAGATGCGTGGTATATATATATATTCATAAATGCCTGATCTCCGTCTCTC
>JAVCKT010026202.1:0-10121 GCA_032273925.1 Rhynchotus rufescens
GATGCACCCCCGACACACAGGTTATTGAGGCTAAGAAGATGGTAATCGTTTTTGAGGCAGGATGCATCTCACTGTAGTTTGATATCTGAATGACAAATAAAATCTGAGCTGCTCCCTTTAGATCCTTTTTATATTGAATGTAAAGAAACAAGGACTTCAAGGGTGATTCACAGGATCTGGCTTAGCTGCGTGTTTTGGCAGGAGATGACTCACTGTTTTTCTCCCCTGACTATAAAAGGGCCATTGGGTGAGTGGAATAAACTTAGACACGTAACTTGTACCCTCCAAAGTCTGAGCACCTACTTGCTTGTTAACATATTGCCAAGGCTTTTCTTCCAGGCAGTTTGCTGCAAGCGCTATCAGTCCACACGTACGTATTGCTCTGCAAGGTAGATGGTGCTTCCTCACCTCACACAGATTTTAAGTTCAGTGAAGGGCTTCATCTTCCTTCCTTCCCTGGCACGAGGCTGTTAGCGAGGACCCTGCAGGGCTCCAAGGGATCTGCTCAATCCCCAGCTGATACCGTTTCTCTTTGCCTCAGTAGCAGAGATGCCCGAGTGAATTTATAGGGCTTATGCTATAATTTTTTCTGGCTTGCTCGAGGAGTTAGACTGTGATGAAGGACTTTTCCTTGTCCCTGGAGAGCAGAGCTTGGCTGCGTTTCCACTTGCAGCTCCCATTGCTGCTCCGGGTGCGGTGCCGGCAGGGCATGGAGCTTGCGGCGGAGCGCGAGGCCAAGGCCCCCCGGGACTAACGCGGGATCTCGCCCCAGAAACCAGCTCTAGAGGCAGGAGCTGCGGAGTCTGAGCCCACATCGACGGTGTCTGCCTGGAAAGAAGCTAAAGAGAGAGAACTAAAACATGAAATGTGCTCCAAGGGCTGCTTAAAGACTGATACAACAGCTAATATAATGCAGTTTGTGCAAGATGTGGTTTGATACCAAAAATGTTCTGTTTGCACCCTCCCTGCTGGCACCCCCAATGTGCCCAGTTGCTGTGATCTGCCACAGCTCACGGTAGCGGAGCTGGGACTGAACTTCACAAATTTTACATTGCTTTTTGTGTCTCTCTGCGATGTGTGAAGGAGGAGCTACAGTTCCCTCGGCCAGACTGCGAACAAAGGTGAGAATGAGGCTTGAATCCTTGCTCTGCAGCATATCCTTTGCTTCTGCCTCTCTTAAACGGGCATAATTAGCCTTTCCTGCTTCCATTAAGCATGTGCAAATACATAAAAGCAAAACACAATTTTCAAATTAAATGCTATTATTAACATTCAGTGTTTGATGGATGGTTATGGTGTTACAGCAACACAAATGCTTCTCTTGGGGCATTTGGCCAATGATGTCCTAGGATACTTTGCATTTTCAAACCGATTAAATTTTTTTTGAAATTCTCTTACCAATCTCTAAAGCAATTCAAACTGCTGAATAGCAATTGGAAGGGGATTTTTGCCTCCTGTGAGACATAAATCCTGACAGCTCTAGCTACAAATGTTTCCTATTTTATTTTTTGGTAGGACTAACTTATAAATTAGAAGGATGTACCTCAAGAACAGCCTGGGATCATGAAAGGAAAGTAAAAATAAAGAGGCTGCAGAGCTAGACTATTACAGGCCTGCAGCGTAGGCAAGCAAAAGCTTTTTAAAAATCAATAGGAAATGTCACTGGCAACACTGGATTTCAGCACCAGGGTAGGCAGATCAAAAGGGGATGAGAAAAGTATTGCAAGAGTTTGCAAGAAACATGGGTGTGTGGAAGCAGTGTCTGCGAGCTGAGTTTTCCTGCTTGCTGGAGCTGTGAGGTGGTAGCTGCAGGGTCCTGGGGGGGCTGAGATGGGGGTGCAGCTTCCTCAGGGCTCAGCTCAGAGGAGCCTGCTGAACTCAGGTGCTCACAGGCGTTTGTTTTTGACAGGGTTTGGATTTTTCGCTACGTGAGTTTCTATAAAAATGCCGAATTCCCTCCAGTTCTGCTCTCAGTGATGTGCATGCAGCTGTGTGCGAGTTAGTGGGCTGGTGAGGGAAGCTGAGAAGAGAACCTGACAGTTCTAACTCAAGACAACCCTCATTTCTTTAAATTATGTTTCCTGCAAATCAATCCACAGACAATCCCTAACCCTCAATAGCCCCCACAAAAAACAAAGGAAATGCAACTATTGGGGTAGAAAAACCTGGTTGTGGAGAGGCAGGGCAGGAAGGAAGGAAGGATAGGAAGTATGGAAGGAAAACTTGGAAACAGGGAAACCATTAAGGTGTTAAAGTGATTAGAAAAGCATTATGTGTTTAGATGTATAGATGTGCTATATAGATGTATAGATGTGCTTCTCTCTATCCATGTATCTATACACACACACATAAAAACATTACAGAGAAGGGTTGTATAGGTGCAGACGCAGGGCATGAGACCACGAATGTTTCTGTTCTTTTCCAAGAAGGCCCCCTAAATATTTTGAGCTGCTTTTTTTTTTCTTCTTTTTTTTCTGTCAACACATGGCAGAAAAGTTAAATATATAACGAGAAAATTCAAATAATTCAGATTTTGCGGAAGTTAGAAATTCAGATCAGGATATAGATTTAATTGGAGCTTTATCAGGGCTGGAAAGCAAGTCCATTTTTCCTCTCCTTTTCCCGTCATTTCTCATTTTCATGCAATTCAGTTGTTCCTGCTTCAAACCAACTGAGAAACAGAAATGTCAATAAAGAATCATTTTCTCTTAAGACTTCTGTTCCACTTTTACAGACCTGAGAAATCCTCATGGGTAGTTCAAGAGCAGGGTTGCAGAGATTACACATTTGGGTAGATTCAGCAAATGCTGGAGGTTTATTTTTCATTGTCTTCCATAATTGTATGTTTCCATTTTGCTTTATAACATCCAGGTCTCTTAACAGAAGATTTTATTTTCAAATGAAAACACCTTTGTAGCTTTAGAGTAAATATCAAGTCTCCAACTCTATCCCCTTCTTCAGAAAAAGACAGAAGAAAGAAATCCCTGAAACTGTAAGAAAGCCCTTGAAAATTAAAATAAATGCGATATTTTTATTTCCTTAAAAATTGGAAAATTTCCCTGAAAGCCCAAAGGTGTGGTTTTTTGTTTTTACATTTAAAAAATATGGATTGTATTTGCCAGCAAGAATCTCCCAAATTTCTTCCATTTTAGAAGGACTTGTGACCTCAGTGTCCCCATCTGCAAAACGATGGCAAGGGGAATGACTTTCTATGTCCAGAGCAGCCAGTAATGGTTAAAGGGGAGGTTATTTCCATTCTCATTCATTGGGGCAGGAGAAGGGTGAACACGCTTATCCCAGGGCAGAGCTACTCAGCCACCTTGGGCCATGGATTATCCTTCTTTTCCATGGGGATGGTCATGGTCTGTCTGATGAAACATTTGCCCAAGATTCAATCGTGTTGTACTGGGGAGGTCCTCCTGCTTTGTGTCTATCAGTACAAGTGCTGGGGTTGATTTTGCACGTTAAAAATGCCCTGGAAATGTTTCAAAGTAAAGTTTTGGCTCCTAGAAGTGAGCGCGATGTTTGCTGCAGGCTTCAGTGCGGCTAGGAATTCCCCTGGGGCCCTCGGGGAGCATGGCTCCCCACAGGAAAAGCATCTCAGTGTCGCCGAGAGGAATTGATCCGTTGGGAGAGGTAAAAATCTCCTGATTTTAGGAATGAAGAATCATTTCTTACAGTTAACGTCTGTGTGCAGGAATGTGGACAGATCAAGCCCTGATCTTTTTTTCCCCCTTCTCTTCTTGTGGATGCAGGTCGCACGGGAGAGCCTGGCTGCAGGAAATCAGCAGCCTGGAAGTGCACGAGCAATGCAGGAATCTCCAGCAGTTGCCTTAGTCATTGTTAGTCCGTCCTTAGGTTTTTTTCTCCTCAGTTCTTTTAGGCCTCTTCATCAATAGCTTGAGTCCTGAGTCCAAGGCGTAGCGCTTGTTTATTTGCCTTGGCTCTTTTCCTTGGCCTTTGATTTACAAGTAGCTGCACAGGGAGGAGAAGCGGGCGGCTGGCCAGGCATCCACTACTCCTCCCTGTGCAGCTAGGGTAGCCTGGCACTTACTGACCTGCACCGCGGAGCAGGATCCGAGTCCCACAAGGCTGGATTCTGCCCTCCACGCGCTTGGCTCCCAAAGCAAAGCCTGGTAAGAAAGGGAGAGGCGCAAGTGCGTGAGCACCTCGTGCGCCCGCAGCTCTCCCACCATCACGCGGGGCGGATAAACAACCTGCCCTCCGCAAAGCTCAGCTCGGAATCGCACCTTTGCGTTTCAGTTCCCTCCTGGGGGCTTTGCTTCCATCTGCCAGGTGCTCATTCCACTGGAGACGTTATCAAGATTTGAATTTTGTCATTGCTGTGGAGGTCGATGTTCCGTTCTTTGTTGCATCAGATGCTGGTGCAAAGAGAACATATTTGCCTCTGAGAACGCAAAATCTGAGGACACAAAAGGGGAAACTGAGGCCGGGGAACAGCCTGGTGTTACCTCACTAAGCCCATAAGCAGGCCCATAAGCTCTCTCTCCACCTGGATCCTCTTTCTGCACACTGTACTTCAACACTTCCTAAAATGTTCTTTGCTAGGATTAATGGCTTTTTTTTTTTTTCTCCTACTCATGGATTTATGACCTGGACTATGTGAAGGGGAAAAATTATTCCTGTAGTTTCTCTCCAGCATCCTTTAATGCAGCTTTATCTCAGAACACTGATACGAGTAGAGACAGGATTAAATCAGTAATCAACAATTGTCCCATGGAAAATTGAGCACTGGCTCTTTATTTTGGGGTAAGATTTTGATTATGCAAATAGCATTCAATATCAGTGCTGTTCCTTTCCTTGTTCTGGGGGCCATGCAGCCCATTTGCAATTAAATTGAGTCTAGTTACCCTCCCAAGTAAAAGGAGGCTGTTCTGAAAATTAGTAGTATGAATCCCTTCTACCTATTGACAAATTATTTTCTAATGAAAAACATCTGCTCAGGCTACGAAGGTTCCCTCATCTTTACTTCTGGCTCCTGCAAATGTTTTTTGTTTTGCATATTGCAAAAAAAGTGCTTTGGTCGTATAGCTGAAAGGGACGGGGCAGTATTGATAAAACGCAGCAGTGCTGTGAGCGGAATATAATTTCCCCCCCATTTAATTATCCTTTTTCTTTATAACAGGTGTAATGAGCACAACACCTGATGGCTAATGATAATCCAGATGGCTTGGAATTGTAACTCCATATGCTGCATGATTTAATGCAGAACAGGGATGGAGTTAACTCTATGTGGGCTGAAGAAACAACCTCTGTGGGGTCTTTTGGAAGTTTGTTTTGGCAAAGAAGCAATCAAGAGAGATGCTGAGAGCTGTCTGTTCAGTGGGATGATGTGGGTGGCATCTGTTTTAGAGTTTTGCTGAAATGGTGGGGCAAAATAAAGAGATGAAACTTTGCGTGTGCAGAGCTATGTTTTGCCTGACGAAGCCTTTCCTGGAGCTGCACTTGCTCTGCTCTGTGTGGTGACCCAAACCCCGAATGCAGCTCTGTGTGCAGGACACCAAGGTGTTTCAAAGAGCTCAATGGTGCCTGTGGCTTGTGGCATTACTGGCTTATTCTACTCCCCTCTATGAGAATATCCTGTTAATGCAGGTCTTGATTTGCACTAAGGAGGCCCATTCTTGTTCGTGACCCAGCTCTTAGGGTCTGATGCTGCTCCGTCGGCCTTGCAGGGATCCTGAGCTGTTTCCCAGAGTTAGTCCCAGAATCAGGCTGCAAGCAGAAACATTGCCAGAGCGGCACATTCCTTGTGCAGATGGCACAGCTGGTGCCCGGTTAATGTTTTCTCCTTAGGGAGCTGCTTATCTGTAAGTCCAAGGGTTCTTTATCCAGAGACATCACAGTCTCTGCAGTGTGGGGAAGGAAGCGGCAATGGGCTGGCTCTGATGCACTTGGGCACTACAGTTCCGCATGTGCTTTCGTGTCCAGCTTTTCGTGTCCAGCTAAAAAAAAAAAAAAAAAAAACCTAAAAGGTGCCTTGGTAAATACTGTGCAGTTCGGGAGGTCAAGAGCTGTTTGTCCAGATCGACAGCAGCTGTTGCTTGTGACAGGTTTTGGGAAAGTTTGTGACGGAGATGGCTCAGTGGTGTCGTGGAAACAGATCAGTCCCGAGCTAGTGCAGAGAGCCTGGCACCCCTTCACTTCAGGGACTTCTGGCACATTTCAGGCAGGGATTCCTCTTTCTCCCCTGGGAGATAGGATGGGATTTGTAGCAGGGAGAGGGGAAGTAAATCCCCAAAATCCCCATTTCTTGGGGCTGATCCTAGGATCTGGTAACAGCAATATGATCGATAGGAAACAGCTGTGTGAAAATGTTGCTTCTGCAGCCATGGGAATAAAATGCAGCCCACATACCCAGCGAGAGGAAAATGTCAGCCTTGCTTGTTTATTTATGCCATTCTCTTGCAGCAAGGGCTGAGCTACTACTATGAGTTTCGCACTCACAGCCAATTTCTTCCCTGTTTGAAGCAAATGTTTGACAGCACGGAGAGAAGAAGTGTGGCCTTTGCGTCATGTCTTCACAGTGCATGAATGGGGAATTACTTCCGCACGTAGGGAGTAGTGAAATTCATACCTGCAAAGAGAGCCGGCCCAAAGCTTTTGTTGAGTGACATCAATTTCTTTCTATAGGGAGTCAGTGAACGAGAGTAAATGCAAACATGGTCTTCTCTGCTCGTCTCCATGATCCGCTGTCATTTGAATAGCTCTTGGCCTTGGAATGTGAAAGGATTTAATCTTAATACAGGGCAAAGTGTCTCATGGCAGGGAGGTTGAAATGGATTTTTTTAGATTTCTGTTCCCCTAATGGCCAGAGACTGACTCAGAGGATTCTTCATAGTTATTTTTATTAAGCGATGTAGCCAATTTACCTAAGAAAAAGACACTCTACATTCTCTGTTGTTACCAGTCAGGAAGCTAGGGCTAGATGAATACCCTCTACCCGTGTTAAAAGAGGACAAGTTGGTGAAAAAGCTTTTGCTCTTCTGTATCTCCTAAGTAGCTGATGATGCTCTTAGAGGACAAGTGTTTCCACAGTGGATGCTTTGGAACAGGAGATGATGGATTTAAACCTTCCTTTGTCTCAAGGGACCATTCAGTGGCCGAGCTCTGAAGAGCCCATGGAGGCAAAAATAACAGTGCTCTTCGGCCTCTGCATTTGCATTCGGCTTGGCATACACGGGTCACATCCTCCAGCTCATGCTGGTCACCGCAGGGTTGCTCAAGGCCTAGGGCTCCACTGGGTTCTGCTGGTGAGGGATGTAAAAGGTGCAACGGGCCAGCCTGGGCGGTGTGAGTAGCTCCCTGCTGCCAGAGGGGTGTTGCTCTGGGGGGCTAAGGAGGCCTCCATCATGAGAGCGGCGCAAATCCCGAGGTGAGATCCCCTCATAACAGGCCCTAATGGCTCCTATGGCAGGAAAAGAGAGAAAGGAGGAAAAACAGCAGTATTTTTGTAGCAAATAAGAAGACGAAAGATATGTGGAACATGAGGGAGCGAAGGCAAGAGTCGAAGAGGCAGATTATCCAAAGCCTCTAAGCAGGTTAAACCCTCCCTCGGGCCTGGCACTTGACTGGCAGATGAAGGAGGGGACCAGAAAGCCAGTGGTGAGAACAGCCCCCTCAAACACCATCCTGTCCAGCGCAGCCGGGCGGTGGGAGCACAGCCTTCACCTTGTCTTCATGGAGGAGCGAGGTCTCCTGCCTCAAGGCAGGAGCGGGGTCTGTGGCCTGTCCTGTGCGGAGCAGGAGGGTCAGCAGGCAGCTTTTCCACCGCTTCGCATTTCCCTCCCCACCAGAGGATAAAACAGCCTCTTTGAGGCCAGCGATATCTTCAGCCTTGGGGTGGCAATGTTCAGCTTCGCTCGTATCTTGCCTAGTGCTCGTTCCGCTCCTTCTAGGTACCTGGGGAGCTTTGGGAATCTGGCCTGGGAAATGCGGGCTGCACAACATGGTGTTCAGCAGTGATACTCAAATATCGAGGAGAAAACGGGACCACATCCCAGCAGGCATTTACGGGACTTCATGCAGCCCAAGCAAGGTTGCTGACCGAGTGAATGCAGGCAAAGCAGAAGGCAACCAGGCTGTGAAAGAAAAGAAGGGAAACTGATGTGGAACTGCAGCAGAAACACAATAAAAAATAGACTCACAGCCTACCTGTGGATAATTCAGGCTGAGCTATGGGGGGTCTCACCGCTCTCCTTTCTCTTCTGCCTCTATTGCTTATTTACCCAGGTGGAACAGAGACAGCCTCCTCGTCTTTATGAGAGCTGCTGGCAATTTTAGATGTGTTTAAACAAGTATTAGGGAGGTATTGAGAAGATAACAGGGAGATTAGGTGGTCACTGAGTACGACGAGGAGAGCTGGGCCTGCGCAAATTCCTCATATCAACCACAGATCTCTTCAGAGCACTTAAATTCATTTTCAAACTCTACTTTCCCCCTTTGGTGGAACTGGATGTTCACGGAAAGAACCAGACCGGGCAGTGATGCTGAGCGTGGCTCCTTTATGGGGAAAATCATTGCTGAGCAAAGTGCCTGGGCAGGGTGGCACCGCTGGGGTGGGTTTAGGTGGGGCAGAGCAGGGCCTTGTGCTGCTCCTGCCCCTGCAGCACTGAGGTCTAGGCTTAGGAACAGCATCACCCCTGAGGGAAGATGGCGTGCAAGGGGCTAGGCCCAAGGCAGGGGCCTTGGCGCACAGACGGACACGGATCTGTTCATTACACCCCGGACAGCATCGCTCGCAACCGGAATCCAATGTACAAAGAAGTACAGGCCCAAGAAACTGGGAATTTACCACAAACTTCCTCTCAGGGCAACAACTGTGCCCCAAAAAAGCGTAATCCCGTGCTCTGCCCCAATCTCAGGACCCTCCCTGCTGGCAGGGTTAAGGTGCCAGGGTATTAACTAATAGCCGCAGAGGAACTGCTGACATCAAACATAATCATTATGGCTTTCCTGCACTGAAAATAAAACAGGTTTCACTCACTTTTTTGGCCAGAGCTCCTTAACCACTCTGCACCTTGTCCTGTCCTACCGCATCTCCCAGCTCTCAGCTCTGGTTGCTGTATTGACAACACAGGCACCTTCAGATTATTTATCCTGCCCGTGCTTTTTCATTTAACTTCTCGCAAAGTCCATTACCCTCAATGCCACTTCCAACTGGCATTTGAATTTAAGGTGAAATCTAGACCTTGTAAGAAATAGGTTATTTTGTTCTTCTTCAGATGGTTCTGTCTCCTACGCAGTGTCACTTTGGCTGATTCATTTATACAACCTGACAAAAATCTCCCAGTCTTTCATGAGCGACTTCTCTGTGAGTGTCACACTGAATTTGCTCAGTCAAACAACATGTATCTACCAGTGAACTGTAGAGCAGAGTGCTAAAGTTAGATAGGGAAACCATCCTAAAACAATATTTCCTTTCCCACTGTGTCTCTGAGTCTTTTTGCTTTATTTCTGTGGGTCTTTCTGTGCGTGTCCAGCTTGTGCTGTCTCTGCATCTCTGACTCAGACTGATGTCCACATTGATATCACATAGCCACATCCCCAGGCCTTCTGTCCATCATATCTCTCTAGCCTGTTAAATTTTAGTTATTTATTTAGAAGGAGAGAATAAGATTAACTCTTCTGTCTTGCAGTGTAAATGTTTTTGCACATGTAATGGCCTTTGATTGCAGTGGAGAAAAGCTCCACGAATGTCCAAAGAGCAAGGAGTGAAGCCATTAACAGCAGATGAAGGTTTAGCTTAGTTTACAATTGTTACAATTGTTATCTGATGGTAGCCTGAAAATTCCCTGATGCCCTCCAGACTTTCAGTGTCACTCTGGTAGTCACCACGTCCCTCAGGTGTTGCTAATGCAGGCGGGTGGCACCAAAGTGCAGTGGCTTGAGCATGAGACAGGGGTCACCAAACGTGAGTCTGTGCCCAGCTCTGCTACCAAGAGGTGAATCATGACACTGTCACTGCAAGTGTTTGTATCCACACACCAAAACGGGGCAGAAAATGGCTCTAAGGTCTGCAGAACATCAGGAAGGAAGGAAGGAAGGAAGGAAGGAAGGAAGGAAGGAAGGAAGGAAGGAAGGAAGGAAGGAAGGAAGGAAGG
>JAVCKT010026204.1:0-13998 GCA_032273925.1 Rhynchotus rufescens
ACAAGAGATTGAAATATTTTTTTCCTTCTTGTACACATTAAAACAAACGTTCTCCTGCACCTCTGCTGCAACAAAATCTGAACTTGCAAAACCAAACTCACTTTTAGTAATAAACGGAAAGCCCTAACCCACAGCAATACAAATGCAGAAACAAACACCCCTCAAACGTTCTCCCGCCTCTCATCTCCCAAGCACAATTTAAGTTGACAGCGCAGCCCTTTAAAGCCGCTCATTTCTGCTTTTGGCTGCCGTTTCTGCTACCCTAGGAGTTTTTTCTACCCACTTCCCTTTTCCTTTCTCATCATCTGTTTCCGCCGCGGGGCCCTGGTGCCGCGCTCCCCGCCGCGCTCGCCCTCGCGCCACGCGGCCCGGCTCCCCTCTGGCCACGCAGCTGCAGGTTAGCAGGGAGCTGGGCCCCTGCAAGGCAGCGCCGAGCCAGAACGCAGCCCCTCTTACCCCTCATTTCCCCTGTCCGTGTTTTGCCATTTAAGAGCTGGCACAAGCTGCCGCTTGGGAATAGGCTTTGGAACAAGAAAGCAGGGTTTCATTCTAGGATGCATTTCCAGCCGATGCAAGAACTGATCCAAATCAGCACCTCCAAGGTCTTATCAGCACCTCAAGCGTACATCCCATGGGGATTTCTCTTCCATTTTAAAGCAATACTTGCAAGCCCTGGACCCTGTTTCAGCATGCTGAGGAAGCCCAGACAGCAGAAACTCAACTTTGCAGATTACTTGCCAGTTTAGCCACAACCCACCAGCACCAGACAGATGTCAGGAACAAGAGAAGAAGGGAAAACATAGCAGCAGGACACTGCCGTGGAAGTTCACATGGAAGTACATCCACCTGTGGGGAACATCATGATCAAGACCACACTCACCCTGTGTTCCCACCAGTACCATTGGGATTTCACTAGTGTTGCGATAGTTGGCCATACGGCTGTAGTAGTGGTAAACAGTCTGGAAGCTGATTTCATCTTCCAAACTGAAGACAAATATAACAGCATCCACCCACATGGCAAACTGCAGGAAAAAAGGAAATAAAAGCAGTATATAGTGAAAAAGACATTGACAAAAAAAATCACCTTACACTGACGGAAAATAGAAATATACATTACAAAAATTTAATTAGCAATAAAAGCTCAAAGGCCAAGTTACACTATATTATTCATAAAATGCTGAATTAACATTCATCATTGTGTCAGGTGGGATCTGGAAGAAACTCAACTTTTCCCTGTATTCAACTCCTCCTTCAATATATGACACTCAATATATGATACTATAAGCCCAATTACTATTAGCATAATGTTTCAGAGAAAAAATAAAAACAGAGACTGAGATTTCCGTACAACTAAAAAATATTATCTCTAGGCATGGGAGTGTCTCATTTACTGTATTATTTCCTCACCTTGTTCTTCCCATGCATGTTCACTGATGCTCTTGTTAATACCAGGACAAAGAAATGGCTGTGGTTTTTACGAGCATGACTAATATAGTTGTTCCATCTTGACCAACATTCAAAAAAGTTAGTTATTTCAAATCAAACACTACATCATCTCTTGTGGTCATAGTGTAGTAGCAGCTAAATTGTCTTGGAGGCTTTCAAGACAGTCAGGACAGGAATCACCTCAGAGGTAAGGATATGGCTTATTTTATCCAAAATAGTTGCTGGCAAAATAAGGTCAGCTACTACGCTATTTAATTTCAACTATTAAAACTAGAACATCTAATCAAAATTACTGGAGGTAGTACCATCAGTGAAGACTTGTTCTGGGGTTTAACTTAAACATATATCTGTTGACCAGAATTGCCTGAATAATGCCAACGATTTTTGCTTCCAGCAGTGAGATCCTGAAAGCACCAGTCTCTAAGCTAATGCTCTCTCCAGAATAAGTTAATACTTTCCAGTATATTGTTCCATATAGTCAGTGTAGCAGTAGTCTACTGAACATTAAAAAATATATTTTTAAAAAAGGATCACAACAAGTTATTCAGTGTGATCGAGGGATCCTCCAGTCACAAAACACATCCAATTATTTCTCCAGCCACAGAAAAGTTCCAATTAGTTATTTCTCTTGTTTTAATCTAAGTTCAAACCTCATGAATACCTGACCTGTCAAAATAAAAACTGAAGGACTTGTGGAAAACATGCACTACTTGGAAAGCAAAGGATGCCTCATTTCAGACTAATATGCTTCAAGTTTTATTGTGTAGGGAAGAGCAAGAGATTGTTCCACTTTGCAGACAATCCATCTCCAGTCTCACAACTGCAATTAAATATTTTTTCCCCAAGACAAGTCCAAACAAAGCCAAGCTATAAAGAAAAGCTCTAAAAACCAACAAATAGTTTGTGGCTGTATAGTTCAGCTGTGGCATTAATTGGACTTTCCAGGAGGAGGACATTGCACTTGTAATAGCTGACAGCAAGCGCTAGCACCAAACCTGGCACGCAAAATAAACGATCTATGGTCACAAATGTAGCACAGGGCAAGAATGAAGCAGTGTTGGTCAGCGCAGTTAGCTGGGTTCCCAGTGAGCTATCTGCAAGTTGTTTTCATACTAGAGGAATCTTATATTGGCTGAGATGATGACTGATGCAGAAGGGGAGCCTTCTGGTGAGCTTTTTTCCCCCCTCCCTTGGTGTTGGGAAAAAGAGAGAGAGCTGAGCTCTCTGCTGCAGCCTTGTTGGTGCTCCAGAAAGGAAGTCCCCACCTGGGAAGGCTCTTGTCCCAGCGCTGATGCTGGTCACAAGCACTGCAGTTTGCCTTGGTACTTGCTGTGGTTGTACCTCTCTCCCGATTCTCCACATACACAAAGAAATGTTGCCGCAAATGCTGCAGCAAAACATCAACTTATGGCTAAAAGTGACCCGTTCTATACCATAAAACAAGTCCAGGTTTTCTTCAGATCAGGTCCCTTTGGTGTTATGCAGTTATAAGTGATCATGAATGCAGGATGAAGTTGTTTATTCTAGGAATTAACATCAAAAAAAATCCTGCAGAAAACACCCAGATTTTGAAATTATACCAAACAAAACTAAAAGAAAGCACTTGCATGTGAAGCATCTCTGCTGAGAAGTGTGAGTATCTAACAAAAAACCCCTAAACCTTTCCATGATCTTTATCTGCTGAGGTACAAACTCAACAGCAGAAATGGGAGGTAAGAAAAAACCTCAGATTCATCTAAGATGCAAAGGCAGCACATTCAAAGGAACTCTGCAAGAAAACTGATTCTTTAGATACCAAGATATTAAGATTCATGAATATACCCCTCTAGTCTTTGGGTTCCCACCCCCCTCAATGAATATTCTATAAGCATTGAGGCCTGGAAATCCTTGTGAGCTTCAGCCAAATTCTTCACAGCTGAAAACAGTACAGTTCATTTAAGCTCCTGTCTCACCCGACTGCAGATGTGTCAGTGACACTAAGCTTTTGTTTTTGCTCTTCCTTCCTTCCAGGATGTCGCGCTGGGTCTCCGGTTCCTCTACCTCTTTTCTCTCCTCCTTTGTGCCACCACCTTCCTCCAGGCTCCAAAAGCCTCCTGCAGCTCCTAAGCTGAAGGGGAGGCCCGGGGCACAGGCTGCTACTGCTGGCACCTCTCCTGCTCAGCTGTTTGGCAGCAGCACAGGTCTCACAGTGAGACGTTTTCGGAAGCTGCCCTGCCGCTAAGGAGCTGAGCAAACAGGGCTAGCGGCAGAGCACGTGCTCAGGAGACCTTGCTGATGGCCCAGGCAGAGGTTGGGGCAAGCCAGAAGGATGGCTGAGGAGCAGGACCTCCAGCAGGCAGGTAGGCTTCTCCGAGGCAAGTCCTGCACTCAGCAGGGAAGCCACCTCCAACGAGACGAAGCTGCACAGGTCACTGCACAGGCACCACTTCAGCAACTTAAGGACTTAGAGGTGCTGAGCTGCAGCTTAGGAAGTCGAGGCTTAGGAGGCCACAGGAAGGAAAAAGGAGAAGCCAAAATAAACAGATGTGCACACATGTACATCTTTGCATTTACCTACTGTTTGAGGACCTAAGCATTTGAACTCCTAAGAAATCGTAAGTCTGCAACATACAGTTTTCTTGTCACTGGAAGTATCTTCTGGTTCTGAAATCAGGCATTGACTATAAAGCATCCTCATATCTTTTATGACTTATTTTGCATTTTAATTGAAACCACAAATGTTTTCTCAACAAAACACTTCTCACGTGAGGGAAACATATATTCTTCACCTGGAAGAGCAGGACCAAGGGAAGAACAGATCCAAGCAAGTTTTCTCAAAAGGGAGGTTGAGATACATTTAAAAAATGAGAACATGTTTTTAGCCTGGTAAATGCTCACCTGTGCCTCTGGAGGGCCCCCTTCATCTCTAATCAGCAGCAGATAGCTTTGTCCATCAACTACTATCTCTTTCTTGAATCTCCCACCTGTCACACAAAGTAACTCATTACAGGAGAAAAAAGGTACAAAACACAAAATAGAAAAAGGCTTCGCTTGGGGAAAAAAGGGCTCTTAAGATCTTTCCACATGTGCATAAAATATCGTAAAATAAGACAAGCTACTGCACTCCAGCATAGAAATTATTAAAGAAAAACTAAGCCAAATATTTTCAGATCATCAATGGGAAAAAATGCCAATTGCATTACAAATGTTAATTTCCATCTTATGGGTACTTGGTTTTAATACACATTTAAAGATGGTCTCTTGCTGTTTGGGGAAACTGGGAGAAAGCACCTTTGTAAATGCTAACATTCTGGTGCAGGCAACAGAAACAGCACAGGTTAGAACTAAAATTAATTTCCTATATGCTTTAGGTTTTCCTCAAGAGAAGCCCAGTTCTTAACGCACATACATAATGTTATGAAAATGGAACTTCTATATTCACAAACCACAGTTAGGGGAAAATACTAGACACATGTTAGACAGAAACTACATGGTGGTACCTCCATAGAGATGCATTGAACTTTTAAGATATGTTGCATCACGTGCTGAAAGGGTGAATTACAGACTTGTTTTGGAGAACAAGCTAAGAGTAGAATCAATCCTTGATCCAAATCTAGTCCTGTTTTGCTCTAGGGAGACTGGGATTATTTCGTGCTTGTGCAGAGCAGAGGATGGATGGGTGCTGAAGCCAGGGAGCTAGAAGGGACCTGTGGATGCTCTGCCCGTTTTCCTTCAGCTGCCCAAGCGGCGACGCGGAGCAGAGCCCAGGGGTGCAACAGGGGTGACTCTCCTCCAAGGCCCAGGGCTCTGCAGGCACCACGCTGCTTATAAATCACATTTAGGGTTTCTGCGCTGAGCCTAAACCTGGATTAAGCAACTTTGCTTGCTTGAGTCTTGGAGCTGGATTTATGCTCTGCTAGAAGTAAAAGCCTTCTCATCTTAGCCAATAAGCCCCCAAGGGCCTGAGGCCTGTACGCCTCACGCTCTCCAATTAGCCTCCCATATGAATTTTCCAGGTTAAGATAAAACATTTATCAACCTTAAACTCATGTCTTTTTCCTTTAAACAACATGACTTATTTGTAGTTTGATTTCAATCCAATTCCCCAGCTACGCTTACTTCAACACTTGTCACACGAGCCAAATCAATACATTTAAAAACTTGACAGCAGAACGGGCAATTCTCGGCTCCACCAAGCAGCTCTTGAGCGATCAGCCAGGGCACCCCGGCCAGCAGGGCCCTCCAGCACCCAATTACCTTTCGGCAGCATCAAACTGCCTTAGACCCGCCGACCCCCAGCCCCGTCATTACAGCCAGGAGGTTTCAAATTCAATCTACTCAACAGTTCAGCTATATGCGATAGGTAAGAAGGTTTAAAAGCATTTCGTGATTAACCTAAGACATCAAAACAAGATTTTGTTTAAGTTTACCCTATTATGAATGGCTGAGACACTAAACACGGAGCCATTAAGATGGTCACATTTTTTATCCTTCTGTTGTACAGAAAATGAGCACTGTGTATTTACAGATTTTTCATCATCTTGGTCAAGCAGCAAATTTCATTTCAGCTTCCAAGATAAGAGGGAGAAAATAAATACTAATAGCGAAGTTGAAAAGGGAAAGATTAAAAAATAAATCTGAAAGGACGCTAGCTTTAACTCTCAGAAAACTAGTTTTTATTAGCCATATAACTCTTTCTATTCCTATAGAATAACTTTGTCAATTACTTTCATCAGCTTCATAATGAAGTATTAAATAAATCCAATTACTTAATGCACAGCCCTCCAGAGACATACATTATGCTTTAAGTAACAATGGAAAGGCAGTATATATTTTTAATTGAAGACTGAATATTTTGCATAATTGCCTTTTTCATATTTTTTGAGCACTGAAAGTTCACACCGTTATTTATAAAACACCATGAACTGAGATGATATATAAGAGACATCCCCTAATCTCCCTCTCGTCAATACATTGCCTTTCAAACCTCACTGCACGCTCATGCTCGGTCCTCAGAGACACAAAGCAGCTACACACAAGGTGAAATAAAACGCATATGCAGAGAATTGGAAAAATACCCATGACTATAATATTAAAATATATATGCAGATCACAAACATTGACAGCGATACAAGATTACAGAGATTTCAAGGTCACTAACACATCAAATTAATTACTTTTGAGGAAGCAGCTGGAGTGCTGCACTATGTTTAACAAAGCCCGTATAAAGGCATCCAACAGCTCTCCTGCTGCAGGAGTCCACATTAAGCCTCCAGCTCTCATATCTGTTCCCTGCCTTCCCCTAAAACGCCGCGCCTTAAATTCACTACCATAATAATGTATTTTTATTTCCACTGTTAAATCTACATAACACACTGCACCGCTTTACCAAGATCTGTCGTGTTGGAAGAGCAGCACTGCAGTCAACAAGCATACATTAGATTTAAATCCATCAAAGCAGCAGCTTTCCCCTAAAGCAGCACATGCTTGTTACCTGCTGTATACATTAGTTTCCATCGGTTCCTTCACACCGCTCAACGTTTTACTCTTGCACATAAACACTGCTGCAAGCACACTGTGATAAATACCCTTCCACTCAAATCTCTGAGCAGGGAAAAATCATTTATTTAATGCATTGGTTTCCTCTTCCTTAATATTTTCCCCATCCTCCCCAGGCTTATATAGCCTAATTTTGATTTACTAGAGATGCCCTTGATACTTCTGCTCCCCTGAAGTCCTCTGACATAGTTTTTGTTTTAAATTCTTAACTCAAAGCACAAGAAAAACTAAGCTCCTGGATTTCTCCTACCTGCAAAAACAACAAGAATCCAGACCATGATTGCCAGTTGATGTGATCAAACTTTTCTATCAGTTCCCAAGTGAAGGGAAAAGGCAGAATCCCCACCCCAAATTCTCTCTCTCAAAGCAAATTTTATCAAAAATATCTCCCCCACCTTACTCCCCATTCCGAAGAGCCTAAAGAAGACTCAAATGGCAAAGACCCAATAAGCTAATATTCCCCCACTCAGCTCCTAACGTAGGAAAATGTAATCTCAACATGTATAGTCTTTTCTCCTCTCATAAAGAAAAATGTGTATAAATATGAAAAGAAAATTTACAAAAAAACACCCCATATAATATAGACACCCACGTGCTCTCATTTGAGGGTTTTCTTTTGAATTTGTCTTTAAGTATCTTGTGATGAAGTAGTTCAAATCTGATAACGCCCAAAATCAAAGCATCCAAAAAGATGCCCTTGTTTTACAGCCAACAAAAGCACACAAAAATGCCAACATCTTTAAATGCAAGAGCAGATCCACTCTCATCCTCTCTAGACAAAACTGTTTATGCAAATTTGGGATCAAAGCAAGACGCATCCCTGCTAATTTGTGTTACTGCAACATTAAAGAGCCCTCATCTTGAGGGTATCATATACCAGGTACTAAAAAACAAAACTATACCACTATCAAGCACTGACACAGGAAAACAGGAATGTGTTTATACAGTGAAAAACATGGATTTCTGTCACCGTATGCACAGCTATGTGACTGTCCTGCAGATATGTATGGTTCTAAGTTTCCTAACTTGGATGACAGAAGAACTTTGCCTTGGAATTAACGAGCTCTGACGTGACCCATCACCAGGCCAGGAAAACAACAGTGATGCCACAGTAGCTCTTTTAATATGGCTCTAACACAGCACTGCACTAGTGATACCTGCAGAACTGAGCTGGGGAATTTGTAAAGCATTGCAGGGCCATAAGGAAGGAAAAAGAAGGACGGATCAGCTGATCTGAACCCTTCACCACCACGACAATAGAAGTGAAGAGGTCTCTCACGGCTACAGAATGCCACTGTATTTTGTGCAAACATCTGTATATGTGATGGAGTCGCAGGTACCAGCGAGGCTGAAGCCACCCAGAGCAGCGAAACGACCTTTGTAATTGAAAGCAGCAGCTCAAAGCGGCAGCGAGGAGTCCCCGGGCAGGCAGCTGCCTTTGTTCGGCTCCCATCAGCCTTCTGACACACGCAGCTTTTTAATGAGGGAATTTCGCAGCTCCCTACGTACCTGCCAGGAGAGGCTGCGGAAACAAAGGCGCCCGGCAGGCCGGCCAGGCTCTGCCGCGCTGCTGCTCCTGCTGCCTCCTAATGGGCCCGTCACGGCACCGGGGCTGCGGGACACGACGGGCCGTCACCGCCCCAGCTCTGTTCCCCTGCAACGTCAATCTTGTGTGTGCAGCTACGCAGAGAGATGCCAGCCAAGATCCCAGGGAACTCTCTCCTGCCAGACAAGTGCAGCTGGAAAACACTGTCATGAAGCGCAGCAATTTCACAAGAAGAAATTCTTGAAACCACGTGGGAGATTGGATTTGGTAGGATTTTAACATGGGTTTTCTTTTCCTCTCCCTTCTAAAACCCTACCCTTACAAATTGCTACAAAACCCCATTTTCAGTTTCGCAGTGCAACACAGTGCATACAGACTTTTTCTTCAGACATACAATTTCATCGAAGCAGGCAGATATTCTTGCTGTGGGAATTGCACACAGCACCTAGCAGAAGGTAGAGATGTGCTCGTGGTGCAAACACCCACACGCAGCCCGTAATGTGCATCTGTCCCCATCACTACTGAAAATGCTCTGCATGGAAGAACAGCTTTGACAAGTACAGAGCTAAACAGATTTCATGCATTGGCAATACAGCAAGCCTGGCTTAAACCTAGCACAAATGAGAGTAGTGGGCTCAAGGAGCCAGTTCGTTAAGCACATTTCTATGCACAGCGCCCTACAAAAGGCCAGTGCCTTGGATCAACAGTAATAAAAAACAGTCCTTTGGTGAAGACAGACAGATTTTAAACTTCTCACCCATCTTTACTCAAAAGCGCTCTATATCCTGAATCCTTTGTTACAGAGATGAAAACCTCTGTGTGCAGAATTAGCTAATTATGAAAGCCTGGACGCCTCTTCCTCTTGCTGATAGCTCTTTCACTGAGTAATTGCTCATCGAAGCAACTACTGATTTTCCTACTGTATCCTCAGGCTCAACTTCATTTGCCAGACTCTTTATTCAAGTAAATTGCCACGGGGATGAAGTTATTTAGCCATATGAGAAAAATAAATGTGGGGGCTTGGCCATATGACAGATACGTGCAGCAGCTGAATGTCTAACCAGGACCATGGGGGCAGGGGAGGAGCATGTGGGGACATCAAAGGAGAGAAGACAGACAGCCATAAAAGCCTCCTTTTAAATTTCCAATGACATGGATATTTTGACAGTCTTAAGAACAGAGATCCCTTCATAGTTTTATTATTATTATTTATATAAGGTACTGCCATGAATGCAGGCTCCTCTTAAGAGAAGCACACTGAGAAATTCCTTATTCCCTTAGCTCACACACATTATCTTGAGATCAAATACATGTCTGTCAAACACAAGGAAGACCAACGCTCATGAAACCTTCTGCCAGTAAGAGGCACTGAAGGATGACTGCAGCAGACCAGCAAAGCCATACAAGTGTTGTACCTGCACATCCCTTGGTGTCATTTAAATAACAAATTCAAGAATCTCTGCAGCAGCTTCCTGGCAAGGCACGATGGAAGCAGTGAGCACAGCAACCTTGACCACGCTTCTGCAAACCCATCACCTGCTTCAGGTCACAGATTTCTTTCTAACCCCCAAGCTAGCTCCTTCGTAAATGAGTAACAAAGCACAGGTAGATATATCTAACTTGATGATCCTTATCACATTTTGCAAACTACTGCCATCAAAGCAAGGCCTATCCACAGGCACAAAACATGATGATATTACATAATGTTATAGTTATGCAATTAATACATAGAGCAACTGTCGAGGAAGCACTAATACATCTTCCTTGAATTCCATAGAAAAAAACCTTGCAGGTCTTCATTGCTGGAGTTCTGGTAGTAGCTGCAAGCCACAGTGGCATCTAAATTTAATGGAGATACATTCAGTGAAGTAAGATGCACCTGCAGTGCTGCTACAGAGAGCCTCATTTGATGAGTCCCCAAAACTTGGTGGTGCTTTCCTAAACATCTGAACTACTTAGAGTGAAATATAAAACTATTTCCTCCATTTATTTCAAGGAGTTGCCAATACATAGGGTGAAAACAGTTGCATTTTCACTATAAACCTTCTGGTAGTGTGTAGAATATTGTTTGCAAGGCAACTGGAGAAACAGAGTCTCAAACTACTGTTTCTGCAGGTGCAGAAGGAGACAGAAGCCACATCGTTCTCAAATGAGTCTCCATAGAAAGGTCTGACACCGAAGCAAGCTCCTACAGGGCTTTTAAGCCTCATGCAAGTATTTTTTATTAATAACCTGAAATATAGAAGGAATAAGACATTACATTAGCAGATAATGAAGCAGAAGGGACTGCAAACACATTAGAAAATTGGATTATACTTCAACAAGACCTTAACAAATGGAAAAAACAGTGTGGAAAAAACCAGAAGACATCTTAGCAGAGCAAAAGCCAAGTTCCGCACCTAAGCAGGAACAACTGCTGCAGGCACCAGATGGCAAATCTCAGAACTGCACAAGCTAGGAAGAGAGAAGACTTCAAGCTTCCTAGTATGGAATAACCTACTGATCCCATTGTAGGCCTAAGAAAAGGCTCTCTAGCTGCTTCCATTCTCATTTTACTATGATCCCTGATAAAAACAGACACAAGAGCTCGACTGTCATTAAAATTCAATAAACCTTGGGGTTGATGGTCAAAAAAGGGTGGTTACCAACAGAACTGGAATCTGGGAGGTGGAAATAGGACACAGAAAAAGAGTGCTGGAGAGAAGGCAAGAATAACTTGCTGTTGAGAAATACTATCCGAGAGAAAAATGAAAAGCCCCAGTGCAGGACATCACCCCAACAGAGGGCTGCAGGGTGTGAATGAGCCTAAGTTGCACCAATTTCAGGGTGGCAATGAGTCACACCAGGAAAACTGTCCTCCTTTTCCTTTCCATGCAAGTGCCACTTTAGGGTAGCTGCAAGCAATTTCCCTTCTCCTCATTTTAATGTTTGTATGCAACCCAAAACTGAATCATAGCAAGGTAACCTAGTCTAACGAAAGCTCTCTAGCTGCTTCTGCTGTGATGAATCAAAGATGAAGCATTAATTAGTACCTTCCTGCTAAATGTTATCATGCAGATCTTAACATTTAGCCCTTTTAGGCAAAAGCATTCATATTTAAAGTATCACAATTATTTTTAGCAAAAACACCAGAATAAAGCCTGCCACTTTACAAGTGGGTCATTGAAAAAACCCTACTTGTCTTTCTTCCCCGGAGAAGCATAACCCCAACCCAGACAGCTTCCAAAGGCAAGGAACAGGTTTGAGATGCAGCGCTGAGGGCTCCACATGGAAATTTCAAGAGTCTGAAGCATCTTAGCTGCTGGTCTTGCAAAGTGGCAGAACACTCAGGCTCTGAGCAGCTGAAATATCCCCCCCAAAACCCTTCCACTAACAAAATATTTGACACTTGTTAACTTGGCATAATCAAATAACACATTTCCACCAGACATTGACTGCACAAAAACATAACCTCCAAAATACTGGCACTAAGAATCTGAGGTCATGTGTTGCAAGCATATCTGTTCTCCCATCTCTCATTCCCACCAAAAAAATACTTCTGCCATTATAAAGCAGGGGGCAAAATCCAGCAGGAATCTGCGAGGAGCTGCCTATGCTGGCATTCACTCCAATGCCTTGTCAGTGCAGCTTGTAACTTTTCAAGTGCAGAGATCTCTTCCAGCAATCCTCTTGCTATCCAAAGACCTACCACAGTTTCTCCAAATCACTGAAACCCACTATTATGATTTGCCATGATTTTTTAGCCTCAATGCTGCTTCCTGCACTGCTGCCTTTGTTCCTCATACTTAGCATTCCTCCTCACACCACATCCTCTCAATACACTGCAAATTTATTTAGACTTGAGCAGGGCAGAACCAGGAACGTCAGATGTTCAAGCTTAACCTGACAAAAAAGGCGCTTGAAGAGGAACGTGCAGAAAGACCTTAAAAGCAATGCCTAGCTAAATATTCAAATGTAAAACACAAAGGTATTTTTACATTTTCAGGTCTCGATACCCAGTTATAGGAAATCAGGTGCTTCTGAGCTTTTTTTTAAACTTGCTCTTGACTTTTCTGGTTTATTTTATTGATAGCAGGTGCAGACAGTATCTTACACATCACACCCACTAATTGCATACACGCTATATGTCTAATTTTAAACACTTTGTTTTTTTTTCAAGCCAGCTGCAGACAAACAGAATGCAGTAATCAGGCTCTTTGGGCAGGCCAAGATACTTTACCTCTCACCTATGTATACCCATCAATTTGCTTTTTCAAGCTTAAAATGCTTACACCCAAAAATAACTTTTTGCATACAAGAAGGACCTTACAAATTTAATCCTAAAGCTTAAGATACCATAGTTCTCCAATAGTGCAATGGCTTCAAATGAAATGAGATTGCTTTAAAATATATGCCCTTCTCCATGATATCAGTCAGTTCTGCGAAACGTTCACAAAGCTTCTAGCTTTCCATTGAACACATAAATCATCCTTTGCCAACAACCACTCAAAATTTATTTACACAAGTTAAACTGCAAAAATTTGCAAATTCAACACCCACTCAAACAAAACACACACCATGTAGCCACGAGAAACCTAAAACATAACTGCTAAAAGCACAAGTGTCAGTCTGATGTGTGGGAGGTTTTTTGTTTTGTTCTGTTTTTTTCATCTTTTTCCATCAAGTCTTTCTTGGCTTATTGTTATTTTTTAAACTTTGGTTATAACCAGCCTCTGCGCTACCTGTCCTTTCATTACAGTATTACTCTGCCAATAGTAATCCTGAAGTTAAAATTGGACTTAACTAGCTGCAATTATACTATCAGCTGCCTGAATACAAGTAATTATAGTCAGGCCTGCTAAGAAAAGCAGGGCAAAACAACTATTAGCATCTCAGGTGTCCAGAGACTTTTTTAGTTTGTTTGTTCCTCCATCATCTCCCAAAATAATCCAAACAGGAGACTACACCTGGTATTACACAGCAGCACATCATGCCTAACGGTTCAAGATCTACACTCCATTAGAACTGCACTGAATACTTTGCAGTGTCATAATGACATTGCTCAGAACTAAAGGGAAGAGCAAGAGCCTAAGAGAATGACAATAATAAAGTAAAAGAGAAGATTTCCAGCTATAGGTACCTAATGCCAGGCTGCAGCGCTGCGAATATAAATGGAAGACTCTAAAAGTGGCTGCACTGAGAAAAATAGGTTGCCCATTTAAAGGCTTCACTGCATGCAGCCAAGTGTGAACTTTTCAGGACTTTGTCCAAGCAACAGAAACAGAATTTGTCACTAAAAAATGACTCTCATGAAAGCTAGATGCATCAAATAGTTACTCTCATCTTTCAAGAAAGAGGACGTATCACACGAGAAGTGGGAGCTTAGTCAATGCTGTCCAAAAGGATGCATCTGGAAATCTCAGGAGAAGAGACCTTCAAATAGCTGGAGTTGTCCCTAATCCTTTCTTGGCAGGCTCAAGGACCGCTCA
>JAVCKT010026205.1:0-18795 GCA_032273925.1 Rhynchotus rufescens
CTCAGGAGTAGCCAGCATGGATTCACCAAGGGGAAATCCTGCTTGACTAACCTGATCACCTTCTATGAAGGAATATCCAGCTGGAAGATGAGGGCAGAGCAGTCGATGTGGTGTATCTGGACTTGAGCAAGGCTTTTGACAACGTCCCTCACAGCATCCTCCTGGGCAAGCTCCGAAGGTGTGGGATAGATGGTACCTGAGGGGAGCTGAAAACCAAACTTATTTTTCACAATTACTCAATTTTGAGTCATCCCACATCACTGTGGCAGCTTTCATACTTTATAATACCAGCTGCTATTTTATCCCTGCTTCTTGTGGCTGCAAGGCCCTGCTAAAGCACCCCGAGAGGCCCAGCATGGCCTCCTAGTCCGGGTACTGCCCAGAATCTGCTAGCTCCCCAGCAGCTGGCAGATGTGGCATTAGAATCACATAAGGGTTGAGATTGGAAGGAAGCTCTAGAGATCATCTAGTCCAAGTTCCCTGCTCCAGCAGAGACACCCAGAGCACACGGTGGCATCCTGGCAGATTTTGAAGACCTCCAGAGAAGGAGGTCTTCTCCTTCTCTGGAAATTTGGAATGAAATTCTGAAATTTGGAAATTAATTTGGAATGAAAATTAATTTGGAATGAAAATTAAACGAGCCCTACTCACTCAGTCTTTCCTCATACAAGAGCTGCTCCATTCCCTTTATCATCTTTGTCGCTCTGCACTGGCCCCTCTCCAGCAGCTCCACCTCCTGCTTGTGCTGAGGAGCCCAGAGCTGCCCCCAGTGCTCCAGGTTTGGCCTCCCCAGAGCTGAGCAGAGGGGCAGGATCCCCTCCCTGTCCTGCTGGCAACGTCCTCCTGATGGAGCCAGGAGCCCGTTGGCCTCCTTGGCCACGAGGGCCCTGCTGCCCCGCGGGTAACTTGGTGTCCACCAGGACTCCCAGGTCCCTCTCCATGGAGCTGCTCTCCAGCAGGTCAACCTGTCCTGGCACCTGGGGTTATTCCTGCCCAGGGGCAGGACCCTGCCCTTGTCCTTGTTGAACCTCGTGAGGTTGCTCTCTGCCCAGCTCACCTGGGACACTGACCTCTTGCCATACATATTATCGCTGCAGAAAGGACCACCGTGGCAGCCCCACCTCCATGTCCTGAGGCAGCCCGATGCCCAGAGCGAGCGGCAGCTTCGCCCGGGCTATTCGGCCAGGAGGTACCTTTTCACACTCTCCCGAACTTGGCATCGGAGTCTAACAGACAGGCTCCAGTGTGCAGGTCAGTGACACTTCGAGCTAAGAAAAGTCTTTTTAATTAGAAATTTAAATTTAAGATATTTTACAGTTCAAAGATAATGCATATTTTTCTGTGGTTATGGGGGGTGGAAAATCTATTGTGTTTTATGGAGGGAGCTAAAAGACTAAAATAAGCACTCACCTCTTCCTAGCTGAGAAGGAAAACAGTAAATATGTTTTTAAAATTGCAGGATCCACAAAATTTGGAGTCTGAATCAGATTCCATTCAAGTCAAAGGAGATACCAGCCAACAGAAGTTGAACAGGTCCTTAGATATTATATAACATAAACGTTCAAAATGATAGCACAGAGTGCTTGGGGAAAGTTAATAATTTTCCTACATGTGATACAGAAAAGTGACACACGTTTGGGACTCTCCAGTTCAGAAACTCTCACCCCCATGCTCTCCAGACTTAACAAATGCAGATACAGTAGCACAGAAGTGCCTACATTCCCACACATCCAGGATGGGATTTGCTTATTGAAGCTATACAGAAGAACTCCAAAGTTTGGAGACATAAGCAAGATTAGGATGTTACTCAGAGACCACCTCCTACTACAGCCTCACTTTACATCAACTTCCCTAGTTCAGTGTCCAAACCAGGTTTTAAGCTTTCAATTGGCAACCATTCAGACTCATCTCCAGTGCCACAGACTGGTAGTTGAATAAGAACCATTCTGCAACAGACACTCAGGCTCCTGCTATAACTAGAACCTACTAACAAACCGCTTTAAAATGTGAAAAAAAGAGCCACTGGGGGGGAGGGGGAAGTTGTATTAAATATTTTCACTTTTTTAGTCTTTAATAAAAAAGGCTGTTTCTGGTTTGCAATTTTTTTTCCCCAATTCTTTTCTCTCTAAATATTTCAAAAGTAAAATGAAAAAAGGGGAGAAAAATTATAATTTATTCATTAACAATATCTGAGGGACGGGAATGGATTACACTTTTCAAAATTCCTTCTATTCCACTCCTTACCTTAGTTTGGAAGCATATAGACACTTTAATACACTCACCACCTTCTTCCACTCCCACAGAGTGGGGTTTTGACTAGTTATCACCAATACAATTAACAGTCTTTGCTCTCCCTCACTCTGTCTCTTATTTGCAATATATTCCAGGTTGTATCAGGGATCCACTGTTGTTTCAGGAATACTCCCAAATTCACGGAAAGGTTCAGCAGGACCTGTCTGCTGTCCCTGGAAAATACCACTTTCTGCCTATGCTACCACCTTTCTGGAATGAACTAAGCCAACAGATCCACATAGGTATGGCTTAAAATGTCGTTAAAAAGAAAATATAAGCCTATGTAATCACTGAAAGTGCAGAAAAAGAAGGTGAAAATTTATTCACCATTGATCTAAAATGCTTGCAAAATTACTCATTACCATTGAGCAAAAGGAAAGGGAAAATGTTTTGCATTTTGTGTGCAGTTTAATTGTGCACTCGTTGTGGAACTCGTTGCCACAAGACACAGATGTGTGAGGTGTATGATTCAAAACAAATTCATGAATCCAAAGAAGATAAAAATAATTAAGACATATACAGCCTATAGGACTACTATACGAATACAGCCGATAGAGCCTGTCAGCTTCACATTGCCAAACTGGGAGACTAACAGTAAAACTGCAGTGATGCTTTCCCCATCTGTACACTCTTTTCTAAACTGGCTACCAAGAGAGAGGAGGTTTGGGGTTCAGCAAACCCTTGGGGTGACCCAACGGCAACCACTCTCATCTGAGCAGTTATCCCACGCCAGTGGGATATTCTCCTCAAATTCCCCTCAAAAGGACAGTGGGTCTGTGGCAAGAGCTCCAAGCTGCTGAAGTTTAGATGCTTTGCTCCAACCCAAGGATTTCTTACATGCTGCTGTAATGGAAAGCCCAAAAAGCTAGACACAGTGTGAGGAAAATTCCTGGTACAATGTGCCTCTCCCTACATCTGCCTCGGGCTTTTTAAACTCATTTCCATAGTAATTTCCTTCTCGACTTGACATTGCTTTGCTCCTAGTTCAATGAATACCTCCCCTGTTTGGTGAAATTCCTGCTAGGATACAGGATGTGAGCGCTTAATACAGTTTGCATTCAAATTATGTTTCTATGCCTTCTTGAGGATACAGAGTTTTAAATTCCAAAGTACTGGTCAACACCTTAAAGAAAAACAAAATCACTGAAGCAAAACCCCATTTCCTGGAATATACCATGAATTCTCAATTAGATTATAACCTAGCCTGTGCCCATGCACACTGAGAGAACAAACAAGGAGCTTTCCATGCTCTGCACAAGAAAATCTTAACTGCTGTTACTAGAAGGCCAAAGCCCACCCATATCAACCTACTGATAAACTCATAATACTGATAAATTAATTGTCACTGGGTGATTGATAGAAGTTCTTCTATCAATCTACAATCTGAACTCATTACCTGCTGTCTCACAAGACGGCATTGCAGAGGGACATACACACACTGAACGTGACCCTAAATAAATTCGATGCTCTGATGTGCGCAGGTGCTACGCTTCTGTTTCAGCCTCCATGCATTTCTTCTTCTTACAGACCAGAGTTACTTGTTTTTAAAGGAGACTGGGAGCAGAGAAAAGCTTGCAGAAAGCCAGGAAAGCCAAGAGACACCCGGCAAGGAGAAAGCCCAGGTACTTGTTGGTGCTTCACTAAGAGAGCAGAAACTGGGAGCTACACAGGACATGACATGGAGTCCAAGCAGCCCAGCAGCTCCACAGGTACCGGCTGCTCCCGCTCCATCCCGAGCCTCCCAGTAGCTCAGGTTCCCTCGGGACTGGGACTGAAGCAGCAGGACCCAGAGTATTTCACAGAAAAAATAGTGCCAGCTTCAGCACAAAGCAGATGGCACTCACAATGCCTGGCATGTGCTGGAAAGTGTTTAGAGACCTCAAACATCCAAAAATGAGGGGAAAAAACAGTATTTGGGTCTGTCTGACAGTGCTGAATTGATGCACAGAATGTAAGTGAACTTCATGATGCCTTGTCCTAAAGTTTCTTCCTCAGAACTGTAAGATTATTTTTCTCAGTAGTATTGTGCTTCAAGAAGCATTGAACAAGACTTGGATACATGCTCACATATAATTAGTATACTGAAAACTATTAATTAAAACAAGATCATGGAAGGAAAAAACACCTTGCATCACTGTATGCATTAAAGTGACACATTTTAAAGGATCCTAATTTGTAGCATTAAAGCCACTGAAACCTCTGCCAAGTCTCTCTGGGGACCAAAAACAATTCAAGGGACAAACACTACGCAGAGCATAAAGAAAAATATTTTTTTTAAAAAAGGCAAAACAGGTTATTTGAGCATCTCAGCTAGAAAAAAAAAAACGGAGAAAAAAATGCTTTTCCTTTGAAGACTGAGTCTCACAATAGTTTTTAAATAAAATTTAGACACTAAAATAGCTGAAGTCCTCTGGTACAACTGAATAGAAACCAGACTAAAAGAAAACAGGGAAATTCTTCTATCAAGAGATCATTCTGATTGGAAACTGAGTTTTGGACTAACCACAGCTTCATGAGAAAAAGCATCTGTTTTCTGCAAAAAAGGTTTGTCAAAAATGAGGGCTGTTTTCAAGTATTGGGCAAAAATTCCAGGGCAAAGTGGGAATCAGCCCAAGGAGACGATGAGCAACCTGCGCTCTGTCCAGTGCTCCCATGGAAGTTTTCCTGCTGGTCTCTCCTAGGGCACACAGCGGAAAGGGCTCCAGGTTGCCTTATCTAGAGCAAGCCGCACTCAGAGCAATCAGCAGCACCATATAGAAAATCCAGGGAACAACCAAAAGCTGAAGAAAACCACAGAGGGCTTTGTCAAGAGCACTGTCATCCACATCTCTCATCTTCTGAGTGAGAAATCCCACTCCACTTTCTATGGAGGCTACTTCCCTGAAAGGAAGATGTACTACAATGGTAAGAAATACTATTTTTCCCCACGAGGCAGCAGGCCTACTTGTCCTGAAGAACGGCAAGTGCTAGAACCAGGCAGCATTTGAGGAAGTGTTGATTTGATGGCCACTGTTGTCACTGTTAGCTCTGATACAGAGCTCAGGGAAAATAAATCCCTAAGTACATATAAAGAAATTGTCTTGGCTGTGTGTGGCAGTGTTTGGGAGGAAAGAAGCGCTGTTGCAACGTGACACATTTAGAAGTTACATGAGGAAACCTTCCTTCTTCACAGTGGCATGTGGAGGGCAGTGCCTTGTGCTCGTGCTAGGCTCAGGGGCAGGATGATAAGGAGCCCCTTCGCTGGCAGCACCAACCTGTGATTAACTTCAGTTCTTCCTCATGCTCTCTCTCCTTCCTTCATAGCTAAACAAGGACACAGGAAGAGCCAGGACGTTAACGTAAAAAGACTTAATGAAAACAGCTTTCTTCCTCCTGTTCCATCTGCCATGGGCTCAGAGCAAGATGCAACAAGGGAGGAACAGATAAAGGTCTCTGCTTCTCTTAAATACTTCAGTAGGTGGAATAGCTTATAAAATGGCCTTGGGGCTCACAACTTAGGTGTGTTCAGGAAATGCGCTGAGTAGACAAACCAGGGGTCCATCTGGTCCTGGATCTTCTCTCTGATACTCATGAGCTTTGGATGCTTCCCAAGAAGGGGCCAAAAGTGAACAAATGAAGAAGTTAGTGCTTTATTGGTAGACTGCCTGTCCTGAAGGAAAAGTCCTATTAGAGACTGGCCTCTGAGCTCAGGGTTTCAAAGTAACATATAAGTACAAACTCTTTTGAATAAGAATGATAACGACTTGCAACTCTGCAAATACGTAAATTCTGAAAATAACAGGAAACTAAAAAGTGCAGACTACAACTCTTTTGAATTGCAGACTGCAGCAAGATGCTGGGAAGGCTGCGCAGGGGGATGTGCAAGCTCATCCCTGGGGCTGAGCCAGGCACCTGGGATAATGACACTTGCACTACGACAGCAGCAAGTGGAGTGCCTAGAAATAGCTTCAATGCCAAGGAAAAGAGTTTCCAGCCCCACCCCATGCTCCTAAGCAGAGCAAGGCTGCTCCTGACATCCTTGCAGCACTGTAACCGGGCTCTGTGTCTAAGGTTATATTCCTGTTACAACATGATCAAGGTCCCAGCCACACTGCATATTTTAATCGTGCTGTAATAGCACCAGGGGACACCAGCAGCACAACCAGGTCCTAGGATACAGACATATTTGAGGCGGAGTCCGAGACTGCAAGAGACTATCCAGAAGTAGAAAAGACAGCACAGTCGAAGTGCCTTAGGGGAAAAGGCTGGTGTTTGCCAGAAAGTCAGAATAAAATGAGGCCTGGATAGAAATCCCAGGATAGATTTGTCAGCCCAGCACTTTGATATGATTACTTGCGGGTATAAATTCATCAAGACTTGCTCTGGTTTAAAAATAAATCAATCAACAAACCATAGGCCTTGCAATGGCAGCAGAAGAAATATGCCCTGCAGTGGCAGCAGTGAGGCTTCTCAAGGCCTCTACCAGAGGCCTTTTTACTTTCCTCGGCAGTATTCCTCTGGAGAAGCCCATGCTATAAGAGTTAGCTATTCCCTAATAATACTGGACCATCTTCTTTATCTTGCTTTCCTCCAGTGGGCAATTCTAGCACAGTGCTGTAGCACTCCTCTCCATGAAGCTGCTTTTCCAGAAAGCATTGCTGCAGGAGGGAATCAAATCAAATAGCACAGCTGTGTTAAATAAAAACAGGATACAGAGACAAGGATCCACATACTGCCGACTAACAAGGCCCCCTTCGGATCCAGGGAGGAATTCTTTAGATGCTGGATGAGGCCAAACGTGCTCCCTTTTATGGTGCTGGAGGTTTGACAGGTATCTTTACTCACTGCCATCTCTGTTGACCAGGTACTTATTCATTAACTGCTCCTCTTTATTTATGTATTTATCCTCACTCTAATAGCCAAAGGTTCCATTATTTATCAGGTTGAGATAAAAGTCAGATCTCAAGGTTCAATAAGAATAATAGATAGAGCTAATACATGACCAAACTACAGCCTTAAGAATTATCTCTGAGTTTCAAAACACAAAGCCTCAAAGAGGCAAAAGGAACATGATCTGATTGCTTTCCAGCAGTGTTTAATGCAAGGCCCATATCACAGATTTGCACAAAAATAAATCAGACTAGCAGTGTTATTTTATGTTAAGTCTGTATGAGCGCATATATAGGATGCAGTGTGAAGGAGCACATGTCACAGGAACCGAAGCAGACCCACGACTCAGAAGCAGCTGCTGACTTGGGAAACCCAAGATCACCAAAAGCAGGAAGAGTTCCCCCAATAGGAGGCTCATTCCACTCCCATAATGTCGTTTTGCCCCTTCCCTGAATAGCCTGAGGTTGAGTACTGGGCTCACAGGTTTCTTGCCCCACCTGTTACAAACATTCTTATGGGGAGTATTATTTATCTAGATTTGGAAAGAGTAGATAAAAAGCCATCTTAAAAAAAAATGTAAAAAGCCAGCTTTCACAATAGTATCGAGTGAGAACAAGATGTAAAACCACAAATGATTAAACTGTTTGGGGCACTTAACCTCTTAGGTTTGTATTCCACAACAGATACCAGAAAGGCTGAAGTTGCCTACAATCCCCGAAGAAAGACCTAGGGCTCGCACACACCGTAAGAAACACCTGAGATCGAGCAAAAACCCAAAGGAGCTGCTGGTGATTCCTTTGCTTGTGCAGATGCAGATGGGCCTGAAGACCAGGCCTCAAAAAGGTACCATCACAGGCAAGCTAGACACTGAGGGGCCTGCGTGCAAAGTGTTTTGCAAGGTGTCTAGACTGGAACTCAGAGCGACTGTTCTCTTGCCTGTGGCCAAGCAAGGCAAGCCACTTGTGCCCCTCATCTGAAGGTATTTGCACAGCAGGTGTCTCGCATGTCGCTCCTGTTCAAAGGTGTTAAAGGTCCTTTCTCAGCTGCTCATGTCAAAGGAGGAAAACTTACAAAAAATAAAACAAAAAAATAAAACCTCTCAGATAAATCACTGCAAATTTCAGGCTGCTTAGCCAAAGCTTGCCTGAATGAGCCAGGTCCCTTTGGCAATAGGAACTGAGCGAGCTACCTTGCAACACTGCCCTTTTCTTGAAGCAATCTGCCACTTCCCAAAGTTTTACCTATTCCTGCACAACACAATTGGGGTGGCCACCGTAGAGAAAGCAAAAAAAACATAAACAAGAGAACCCTAAAACCAGAAGCAGAGCACATTCTTCAAAGTGAAAAACTACCGAGCTGTATAGCAGAATCCCTCTGAAATACTGAAGTACGGGATAAGAAACAAAGAGGCAGTTTGAGAAGCAGGGAAAGACACCAAAGCAGTGCAGCCCATGGCCCGTTCGCAGCCATCTCTGCCTCCCGGCGGAGGTGAGCGCCGCCGCCAGCACGCCCGGACACGCAGCGCACACCGCGAGTCGAGCGCCCTTATCAGATGCGGGCGAGCGCTGCTTGCCGGGACCCGCACGGACTGAGGGTCCTATCGCATTAGGAAAAGACAGAGGTGGCCACGGGGCACATCTCGGAGCTTCGCACGTCCCGCGTGGCCTCCCGCGGCTGGCGTGCAACGTGACACGTTGCCAGCACAAGAGCAGGCTTAGTTGCTGGGGGGCTCAGGCAAGGAGCCCTGAAAACGTCCCCAAGATGTTCCTCCAGATTTCACGGGCTGGGTGAAGCAGAAAGGGCCACAGCAGATAAGCAATTCTCGCAACCAGTGCACTGCACACTTGTCCTTTAATCCACATTTTTCCATGCCAGCCTGTTGTTGAAATCATCCACACCACAGAAGCAAGGATGGGATCAAACATTTTTTTTTCCCCTTGAGAAAATAAAACAAGCCGATCATAAACACACAGTCATCCCCTTTCAAACACCCAGTCTAGAACATGGGACACAAGTATCAGACCAGGCCTCCTCTGCTCAGATTTGCCCCTGAAATTTCTGCCTCATCAACTTACCAGGCCCATCATTTCAGCAGAACAAGTAGCAGAAATAAGGGTTGGGGTTTTTTTCCCAAGCAAATCTCTCAAGAGAAAAACTGGATTTTACCAGCACAGCATGACAGCTTTCGGGATAAATTACTTGAGATGACAAAAAGCTTTTTACTTGTTTAATGAATAAGAAAATAGAAACACATGGAGAAGGGTTGACTTGAAGTTGTTTCTCAGTAATCACTTTTATACTTAAATGCATTTTTTAGTGTTAAAAATTGTTCTCGTCACTTACTTGAAAAGGTAATAATTTTTCCTACCACATCTATCACGATGGTGACTCTTGAACAACATATGTCATATTTAAAAACCAAACTCTGCAAGCTGAAAACAGATCCTTTTCCAAGTATCTACCCTGCCTTTCCGATCAGTTCATCCCTGGGCCTCCTCAGTTTCCCACTGCTTCCTCCCTTGTCTACATAGGATTTCACAGAGTTTTAGAACTACACAGGAGATAATATTTCAGTCTTCTCTTGCATCTTCTCTTCTTTGTACCATGACTGTCACCCTTGGTTGCCTGTTTGCTCAGGCTGATCCATCTTTTAATGAAGTAATTTTAATTTGCCCAATGACATCGACTGCCAGAAAAAAAGGCTTATACTGAAGACACAAAATGAAAATTGACAGCTGCTAATTCACATATCATATCAGGGAAAAGAAAGGAAGTCCAGAAAACAATAAAAGAATTGTAGTGTTTCACATTATCATTATTTCAGTATTACTATAAACGCACATCACATAGGGAGCATAAGCATGTTGTCCCTCCAAATTTTTAAGATTAGAAATGTTGAAATAAATCATGAATATGTGCTCCTAATAAGCCTCCAGCCTGTTTGCTCTTCTAGTTAGCAATTGCCAGGACACACACAAGTTTTCAGTACAAAGATTAAGACATATTTGTCAGGTTCCTAACATGAATTTAAAAAATAATTAAAAAAAAAAAAAAAAAAGATGTTGCTCAGAGCTAAAGCATATTTTGTATTTGGAAAGCCCAGTCTCAAAAAGCAAAAGACTGGGAATGCAGCTACTGAGAAACTTTGTTCTGCAAAACTGGTTAAGGGAACAAGTCACAAAAGCACTGACAAGTATCTGCATTTCACTTACCTCTTCCTCCAGGAGCTCTTTGCTGCACATCCAAGGCAGAGGTCGCTGACCATGAGAACTTCCTGACTGCTTCCCTGGATGATCTCACGTTGGAGTTGGAAGACAGAGCTAAGCAGCACCAGACGGACACTGGAGAATATGCAGGCACACAGCAAGGTAGCTTCCCCCAAGCTCCAACCGGCAACCAGGAGTTCGCTCTGGAGAGGAGGAAGGCAGAAGTTAAAAGGATAAACGCTGGAAAGAGGAACAACTACCAGAAAGGTCAGTCAGTCCAAATAAATACACAGATAAATAGACTTCCTTTGTCCAACAGGCTAGTTATCCCAACTCCATTGCTGTGATAAAAATGACTAGTTTCAAGACACTTGCCACTAAATGTTCAGCAAAAAGCAGCTCACACATAAGATCATTCAAAATAATTTCATTCCTATTTAATACACCTGATGCTATTCAGATAGCAAGGCTCCATTATCAGCTCATACTGCTGCCTTATTCACTATTTCATATGCACACTTCAGGCTCAAAGTACTTAGCACATTTAAAAAATAAGATTTTACGTATACAAGGTTATGATTCTCAGAAATCTGCAGCATGGCTGCTCCTGATGAGACGTGGAAGACATTGCACACGCTTTAACATTATGCACTATCACAGCTCCACTGAGGACAGACCACAAAAATGTCCGAGCTACACAAAACTCAAGGAAAAGTTTCAGGAGAGAGAATGCACACTTGGAACAGGAACCTCCCCGGAACGGTGCAGAAAAAGCACTCGCTTTCTTAATGTCCTGTATGTACCCTATTAAACAGCATCCCCTGGCATCGTACTTACAGTTTACAGCTTCTAGGAAACCTAAGTCATGAGAAAAATGATCTACTGCATTCAAGCTAGCTCAAAGCTAGCTGTTGTTTTATGCGCTATCACATAGCTACTTGTGTGTCTTCAATGTGCACAGATCTTCTACAAAAAAAAGTCTTTACAGAAAACACAAAAACCTAATTAAGGCTTTCTCTTTTAAGTAAACAAGGGGTTTGGGGGAATCGAAACCCTGAATCAGAATGGTCACGGAATATCATTGTGCATCTAAAGATGGTTGAAAATATGGTTGTGCATCTAGTATTTTAAGGGCATTAAGGCCAGTGAGGCAGAAATTGCTTTCTTTAAGCTAAACTAGTGATCAACATCAAAAATTCAGTATTCAGCGCTGCATATTGGCACCCAGTGGAATACAGGGCAAAACAGCTATTTTTAAGAGCAAAGGAAAAATGGTGCCTGTTATCATTCTTCACAAGGAAGCTAGAGGAACACCCTTCCAGATGCCCCTATAAATCTGTTACCTGATATTGTTCCATTTTGCAGCAAAAGTGTTTCCCACAGTTTTTATTTTTGGTTAATGAAAGCCAACTACATTTCCCTTAAATTAACAAAATCACCCATTTATTCAGATTAATTTTAGAATAAGTAACACCTGCAAAAATGAAGGTTTAGATAGCTGTGGACAGAAACTGTCATGTGGAAACCAAAGTTTACCTTATATTTGTATTTGTTTTCCTGTTTTGTGCACATTTCATTATTTTCCTTGCCATTTCTGCCAAAACTAGAATCATGTACAGAAAAGCTGGTGCCAGCACTAGGTGTCCAGCTCCCTACAGGTGTGAAGGAGAATCCAGGAACCCAGGGCAGCAGGGCCGGTGCCGAAGCCGCCAGCAGCAGCCCCGTGCTCCCAGGCGGCACTTCCAAAGCTCTCCCGGCAGGGTCTGCGCACAGCCGCCTCCCTGAAGAGGGAAAAGGTAACAGGCATCACCACACACATTTGTTCTAGGAAAGGAATCTGTAATTACTGCTTTTGTTTAAGCCTCGGAGACTAATGTGACATTTTGAGTGGGAGCCATGGGAATTTTAGGGACTGCTTTTATTTTTGATTTGTGTGTAGTGGGAAAAGGGGGAGAGGGAGGCGAGTTGCTTTCAAGTTCACATGTGCCAGATGCTACTGAAAAGGCAGGAAATAAAGCAAAAGGATTTCAACTGCTTTAGACAACTTATCCATAAGCACCACACGAGTCTGACAGTCCAGCCCTTGGGTCTTGTTTTCTTCCACTCTCCAGTGTTCAAGAGCACCCCTGTCCCCAGCCTGAGCTCAGTGACACAACCAAACGGGGCCAGATGAGTCTGCATTTACTTACTTGGATATATATTCAGAGGACTTGCACCCAAAATATATGTGACCATCATGAAAATATGCTGGTACCTGAGCTTTAGAAACAAGTACCCAGCTTACGATACTGAGCTGCATTTTGAGCCTCTGCCTTCGACATTGAAACCCAAACATGAAACAAAAAAAACAGTAACTTTCAGAAAGTATCAAGGTGTGTTTAGCTGTGTTGCAGATCAGTCCTCTTGATCCTCATCCTCTGAATTACTAGATGACAACATAGACTATTTTAAGTGGCTCTAAGCACATGAGAAGCCTCTGTAATAAATGTTTCCATTTGATGACATGGATTACTTAGGCTGCTTGTTTTTGTTTTCAAGAGCGTTTTAGCAGCACTTCGGTAGAGGCTGTCATCACCATTCCTGATGGAAGAGGCTTTTGTCAGGACTTTTTGGGGTCTGTCCAAGACATGGACGCTCCCACTCACTCCAGCTTCAATCCAGGTGAAGGTAAGGACAAACTACCCAAGGAAAACTTTTATTTTACTTTTAGCCCCCATAGAAGGTTAAAAAATTCAAACAGCTTTGAAAAAAAGTAAAAAAAAAAAACAGATGTTTCAACATTTTGCTGAGAGTAATTTCTGCCCCTTTGGACAGCAAAGCTAATGCCTGCAGAGTAAGTTTGCCTGTCCCAAGACAGGAAGGCTGAGTGTGCAGCCTCGGAGGCGTTATGGATACAGTATGGTCACCTATAGGGTAAGTTAACCTACGGGTATGGAATCTGCACAGCATAAAGCATCTATTCCTTGCCTCTGCAAACAGTCTCAAAGGAAGAGAGGCAACTAGTTTATAACCTGCCCGGTCATTTCTGCTCTGCACCTCAGCTAGACCACATAAATCAAGTTCTGACAGGCAAGGTATGCAACCACCCCAAAACCAAGTGCCAGGGGAAAAGGAGAAGGGCTGCTCTGCCCTGGAAAGGGCCACAGCGCAGGCCAAACAATGGCCAGGGGTGGCAGCCGTCAAGCGAACACCAGCAAATTCCAATTTGTCTCTCTGAACTTCTTTCTGCTCCAAGGGAATACGGGGAAGTGTGCTGAGAGTCACTTAAGTGCAGCACAGCTGAGGGGTCTAATGAGTAGGTCTGTGCAATTAGCAGCTGGGGGAAGGATTAGGAAGAGCTTACTACAGAAGCAGGTAGTCTATGTTATTAAACCTGTGGGCTGGATCACCCAGCCCAGGCCCATGGCAGCCTGTAGTTTGCTATGGAGAGCTCTGGGTCAGTACACAGAGCTTTAGGGGAGAGACTCGACAGCAGGGGAGCTGGCAGAGGTGTCACAAACCCTTCTTTGCTACATTTGCAGGCAACGTGCAGTCAGAAAGTTCATTTTAATTAAGTTCGTCTTCAAAGAACGCTAGTGAAGGCCAGTAGTGAGCTTCTAGCTTTCAGAGGATCCTCACAGCAAAACCCTCTCCTGGAGCCTCTTGCAGGGGCTGTCAGAGAGCACCTGTACTTCTCCAGCATTGGAGATGAGGGATCAGCAACACTGCTTTTCACAGGGGAGCTGCCTGGATACAAAAGGGTCTCGGTAAACCCACAAACAAGGGAGTTCAGAGTCAGAGCACAGAGATGTTGTTCTCAGCCTAAGCAGCACAAAATGTCTCAGCTCACTAATGCAGATGGACTCAAGCTCATGGCTGGGAAGCAACCTGGTAGCCTTGCCCATGCCTACTGAAACCCAGGCAGCCTTCCCTTTGGCTGCACAGGATGAACTACACGCTGTAGTATTTTGGCAGGGAAAAAAAGCTATTTTACATCAAGATTTACACATTTGGCTGTGCAACACAACGTTCCAAGTTACAGCCTGGTCTTTTTTCTAACAGCTTTATTAATGGACCTAAAAAAGAAAAACAGCCCATCTCTCAGCAATACTTAGCTGAATGCCTGTGAAATCCATTTCTTTTTGAGACCATCTAAAGTTTCAAACAATTCCAAGAGAAAAAACTATTCTAGCTCAGTTACAGAAATCCCTTCTGTAAGAAACGTCGCATGCGTGACATTTTTAAAACATGTGAATGCAACTGCATGAACAATCTCTTCTGACAATAAATCTGAGAACCGATATTTGCCAAAGTACCTCCACTAGTTTTAAACCATTTAAAACCCATTACTAAAGTTGGAGACTGGCTGACCTTTCTTAAAATTAAGCATAAATGTTATTTTGCAGACAATCCTTGTGCTGCAGGATGTTGTCTGAGACTATCAAAATGAGGCAGATTTTTACCAAATGTCCAGCAACATAAGTTAATATTTCCTACAACCACTGAGATTTTTGAATTATAGCAACAATATTTTTGAATTATAGCAATAAACCTTAATAGAGTGTAGCTTGTTAAGCTGCTGGAACACAATCCCAAGCAGAAAAACTATTATAGACTGCATTAGGAACCAGATTAGACCCTTGATGTTCTGAAAGGTAAGCAGAAAAAAAGCAAAATACTGCCTCTGATCACTTAAAAACACATGCTTGCATAAGATACTTCACTATAACTTATTATTTTAAAGTCTCATGTGCATATAAATAGTGACAATGGGGTTGGATAAAGTATCTTCACAGGACAAGCAATCCTGAGGAAAATGAGAGAGAGAAATAGGAAAGTGCTATTAATGGATGTTTTCCAACTCTCCTTTACAAACTTCCCTAAACTATGTAAAGCGATATTTCTCAAAGGCTTATAACTTGGCTAAATCTAAGGGACTTTTCACAGAACAGCAAGAGGCACATTCATAATACAAAAATTATTCCTTATTCACCTAAAGATTTCAAATCTCTATTCCTAAGCACAAACACATTTCAAGTTTGGACACAGCACTTGAAATTTTTCTCTAGGTTTACTGTTTTTGTTTTTTCTTTTTCTCCAGACTGTGTCAAACAGGTGACAATCTTTTTCTTCAATACTAAAGTGTTGAAAAATTATAAACAACTGAAAATAACATTCCATGTATTTCAGCTATAACCCTAATTACTTTAAAAAACAGGGAGGGAGAGAGGGGAAGCAAGCATCCTCCAGATATAAATTAGATACAAATATATTCAAGAATCTAGATTTCAAATAAGAAAACAACCTGTAAATAGAGTTCTTTTTGTTTGCTATCATGTTTAAAATTGTTATGATTCCTGTAGTTTTTGAAGGAAATAATAAAAAATATTTTTAGAAGAGAAGCATTTTTATAATGATTTGAAAGCAGGAGCTATAGGAAGAATGCTTAATAAGATAAAACATGATAAAACACAATAAGTAACTAGAAGGCTAAGAGTTGTATATAGTTCACACACTTCATTAGCGGATTTTTCTAGAACACTTTGTTCTGTGAGAGAAAATCAACACATTATGCTATTTGTGTCTTAATTAAAACATATCTTCAAACCCAGTAATTAACGGAAAATGAGAATAGACAATCTCCAGTGCATCTACCCTTGAACTCTACAATCCACAATAAACGTTAATTAAATATTTTCTTTCCACAATATTTGTTCCCAGGTTCCCAACTTAACATGCTCATCCAAATCACTTTGTGCCTCAATCCATTTAAATACAATTATCCAAAACCTACAAGATTTTTGCTGAAAACACCTATTTTTAGAGAGAAGGAAAAGGACAAAAATGGTTTTCCTGCCACTAATTGCTATTATCACCTTTGAGCTCCGCTTTGAAAGAGTTTCCCTGAACGCAGATCTCTCATTGAACTGTCAGGGCAGTCGTGGTCTCCTTGGACTCGATGGCAGACCTGCCATTAGTGCAGGACAGCGAGAGGTTCTCTCGGAGGACGTATCCAAGAATTTCAGGAGAGTGGCCAGGCACTTCCCACCTTCACATATACCACATCTGCTCACTTTTGAGGGCCCAACCAAGCCCCAAGACAATGATTTTATTCTTGCAATGATGAGCTTATGGTTCAGTCATTTTACTGAAGGCAGAGAGGAATTTGATTTTTACATCAAGCTTAAAGAAAGTAGCATTGATTAAAAGGAACTTCCATGTCAATGTTTCAGCAGGAAAAAAAAACACTCTTAACACATTTGTCTCTGAATAACAGACTGCTAGAATCAACTATTTAAAACAAGTGGCTTTTAGTCACAGTCTGAGAAAAAAATCCATGTTGAAACAGGAGAGGCCTTTGAATATTATTTATAGTTTTTTCTGAATACTTTTTAAGTATTCAGAAACAGACTTCCCTGGAAAACAGTGACTTTTCCTTCCCCCCCGTTTTAGCCAAGAGATTCACAAGGGATTTAAGATTAAGAAGTTAACACTCCCCAGCCTCCCCCAGTTAAAGTTATCAGGTCACAAGAGCCAAGCTGCTCTCTTACTGCAAAAATATGTTACTGATCTATAAGATTATCACGGATTTCTCATTGCCCTATATATACAGCAAAGTATTGATATTTGTTGTTATAGGACAATCAGCTACAAGGCCCTCTAGTATTTTAGAGCAAAGGCACATGAAATTTTTAGCAGCCATTCTCCAGAGGGAGATTTCAAGGTGACTGGGATAGTCCTCTATAAGGATAAAATATGCTTATAATTAGAACAGACTTTTTATATGATCATTTTACATCTCATTCATGTTAGGAGATTGCAGAAAAGATACAGACACTTGAAGAGACACAAAACTATAATTGATGTTATTTTAATTCCACATTATAAAGAAACAATCTACCTCATCCTGTTTAGAACTATAAGTTATGCTATCTCCTTGAAAGCCCGAGAGCCTACAGGGCAGGAGGGGAGGGACTATTCATTAGCGAGCAAGCAAAACCACACACAAAGTTCACAAGTTATTCCTGGTTCCACAGCAGCTCTTGAAGATTATCAAACAAGATGCAACGCAGGAGGTTATGCAAGAATTTGAGCAGCGGGGAGGTCCCAGATGAAAGGGGCGAGGGCGAGCTCTGGATGCGGAATGTCACAGTCACATTGGCCAGCTCCGGCCCGGAGCTGCTTCCAGAGGGGCCTGTGACTGTGACCCACGCCGGCTGCCAGGACAGTCGCTGCGGAGCCGGCCTGTCTACGGCCACTACCAGACCCGCTGCAGCCGCCTGCTTAGCCTCAGCTGATAGCCCAGCCAGGGGGGCCAGCTGCCCAGCACAAACACAGCCCACCTCCCTCAGACACCTCTGCACAACCGCTACTCCAGCAGCGTGAGGCTGCCCAGACCTGGGCCAGCCTTGCCTTGAGCCAGGTGCCACACAGCTGCCACTAAAAGCAACATGAGAGATCTTTGACCCAACCCCGCTCTGTCTTTGGGTGCTATTTTCATATTAGCTGGGCTTCTGCTCTGCCAGCTCTGGAAGAGATTGAGGAAGTTTCCAGGGCTGTCGTGGGTTCTTTCTTTCTTTTTTTTTTTTTTTTTAAATCTCTATCAGAGACATACAAAAACCTATATAGATCCTGATTAAGATACTCTCTATTTAATTGCAGGAGACTCTGAAATACTTCTTGAAACTGGAGCCCGTCCTCACAGTTACTCACATGAAACCTCTTTGATTCAAGAGATGAGTAATAAGGTATAAGCCATATCTTTATAAAATTCCCTATGAAGTAATACACAAAATATCCATGGAAAAACATCAGCACATTGCATTGCACTCAGCATGCAGGTAATTAGCAGAGTAGAAGAAGGGCTTGCAGGCCCCAAAGCTTAACTGTTCTCCCTGCTCCTGGTTATACTATCTCTTCCTACACAATTTACCTTGCAGAAACATGGTCCTGTGTTATTTCTTTTTCTCAGGGTACTCTGGTCACTTTTGCACACACATATCCCCTTTAGGATTTGTCTGGGTATTCAAATTCAAGCAGTACTTTGTCATTCCAGAGAAGATGACACCTCCAGCAAGGTCCCCATAATGCAAAGCCCTGGAGACAAGAACACTAGGAGGTCTCAGCTGATAGAGCATTTTAATTGAATTTGTGGATTAAACTGGGAGAAAACAAGGTGATAGAGTAGGAAAACAGATTTAGATAAAAGTTTAAACAAATGTTGGCATGATCTTAAACAATGTTAGAAGCTGCAAATCTATCTTGTTTACTACAGAGGATAAATATGGCACAGACAGTATCAATAGTCTTAAGTTACTTCCCTTTGCCATGCTTGCTTTACACTGTTACAACAGAGCGGGGGAAAAAAGCAGCTTTGAGAATCAAGCATATGAAAAGCACATCAGTTTTGATGCAAACCCTTTCTGATATATCAGTCATTATCATGTTA
>JAVCKT010026205.1:23725-35398 GCA_032273925.1 Rhynchotus rufescens
CACTTTTAAGCAACTGGATTCACAAGGCACAAAGTCAATAGATATTTAAGCTATTTAAATAGCACCAAGGATAAAGGTCATGCCTCTGATGTGATTTATCTTCACAGCAACCCACCCAAACTTTGGAAATCACTGCCTTGGAGATAGCAGATTCTGGGGGTTGTATAGATAAGAGGCTGGTATATTCAAACTAGAAATAGCTTTTTTTCCAGTGTATTTTAATAGCTTAGAGCAGGGCCTCAGGTAAAGAATACCACCTACATGCTATCCTCAGGAAAATGCCCATGAAGTTCTGGAAAACAGTTCTTGGGACCAGCAAAAACTTGCAAGCAGCAGGTTTGTAGCAAGAGATAGAGCTGTGTAAAGGAAAACGAAGCAAGACTGCTGTACACGGGCAGGTTATTCAAGCTGTGAATTTAACGCTCAACATGCAGGCTGTTCAGTAAGGCTGTGTAATCCCCCCTTTTGAGCTGCAAAAGAATTTGGCTTGCTGGGTAGCCATGGTGCTAGGAACAGGACTTTCCCATGAAAAACATCCTTGTGTTTCTTCTCCCAACAAAGTACCACCGCTGAGCACTCAAAAACGAGGACAGCAGAACGGCTCCAAGCTGTACAGGCTTATTGTGAAGAAGTATGTCAGGAGAAGAGATCTTTAATGATATAAAGGAGTCATTGCCTCCTAGTAGCTATCTATAGCCTGGGTAAAACGCATTTCTACTTTCAAAGGCAAAGCTTCTGGAAGTTTAAACCAGCTAGACAGTGCCTCTAGATTGGGTGCAGATACCCGGTGTCATCTGGGTCCCACTGGGCTCATATAAGGTGCTAACCCCTCATACCACAGGGCCTAAATAAGAGGAACTCATAGGCACCCCCAATGTTCTTGGCAATGCACTGCTGCTGTAACGCACTGTACACAGGGTCTGGCCAGAGCCAACGAGGGCACCGCACACTGTGCGCCAGCAGCACCCTGCTCAACCACAGGAGGACACAGGGGCACTAATGCAGGTCTCTGCAGACTACATTACCCTGCAAAGTTTGGACTAGCCTTGTGATTTTTTTATTTTTTCAAAATAAGTCCCATTTTTGCCTCAAGTTCACTACACAAACAGAACCTCTGCTCATGTAACAGAGACAGCAATTGCACAATTAAAAAATTCCACCTGAGGCCAGCTCTGTTCTGCAACCGGAGGAGAGGAAGAGAGCTAATTAAAACCATGTTCCCTAAAATCAGAGGTCATTAGTTGCACGTACCAGATAGAACATAGTGTCTGTCACAGACAACTGACCTCAAAACAGAAGAGGGAGCAGGGGAGGTGAATGTAGTTACAAAAAACATATAGTCTAAAGGAAAAAGTGACTTAAGAGCTACTAGAGTCACCAAGATTCGTGCTTGGGTGAAAAGAACAGCAAAAGTAGAGCTAAAGCAGACACTAAGGGCACATTCATGCAATCCTGGCACAGATAAACCTGATGAAATAACTAGGAGTTTTGCCTTTTTTTTTTTTTTTTTGCCTTGGTAATAAGGCTCCTTTAACCAGCCAGCTCAGATAGGAAGGATTTCACATTAATTAACTACAGGCTCAAACCTGCAAAGGGACATTTTGCACCTCAGACCACCTCACACCTTGCAGAAGGGAGCTGTACTCATCTTCCAAAAACACAGGGACAGTTTGAACACAGAAACATACCGTCTGATTTGGAGGTTTCCCCTGCACTACCCAAATCTCTGCAGGCTGCAGCAGCTACCACTTTCGCATCTACAGAAGTGAAAAGCTCTTGAATCTTTAACATGGGAACATCAGCACTGTTATTACTCCCAGACATTTCTTTCTTCACTTTCCAATGTTTTCTCTGTCCTATCTGTCATTACCTTATTTTCTCATTTTCCTTTTCATTAAGGATTATTATTCAAGGGAGGAAGTGCAGAGCAGTCTGAGGACGCATTCAACATGAATGGAGAAAGACACATGGTCCAGTGACTTGGGCAGAGGATCAGGAGCCAGGCTGCTTTCAAGACCAGCCTGACACGACTCCCTCTCAGTCCCCGTGGAAGTCACTTAAGGTCAAATACTTCTGTCCCTTTCACAGCCCAAAGGATCCAAGTTCAGCAGGGGATCACTTCCCTCAAACAGGAGGAAGCATTACCCTATTAAGGCTGATTTTCCAACTTGCAGCTATATTCTCCTTGCACAAGGGCAGACAGTCTCTTTAGGCTCATCCTCACCACGTAGTTACAACACAGCAGATTTGAGCTCCAGTATTTCACAATCAGGTCAGTGCAGAGCGCAGCTTACAAACGCAGGCAGGGACAAGCTGTGCACAATACATCCGTTGGTCGAGGTGAAATCTGACTTGGACAACAGCCTTTCCCAACATGACTGCAATAAAGAACTTGATTTTTCTGATCTAATCTGGCTGCAAACTTTTGTCTGCAAATATCACACAAACCAACTCTCAAGAAATAGTGCTGACCAGTTCACCACCTTCGTTTGGTCAAGACAACTCACCATGGGTGACATCCAGTCACCCCATGTCTCCTTCCCCTCAGCGCTTCTTCATTCTCTAGCCTCATAGCGTTAGGATTAAGGAGGAATTCCCAGAAACTGAGCTCCACTCTGGATAGTGTTCCTAGACTCTAGGTACAATCCATAAGGAGCATCCCAGCCTTTCTGCCATGTTACTAAACCTCCACTGTGCACACCATAATCAAAGGCAGCAATGTCTTTCCTACCCTGCTTTAGTTTTGCACTGGATAGCATAATACTCATTTGCTTAGCAGCTGAGTTAGGAAAATTAGGATAATTTACCTTTGCATTAGTATGTGTTTCTTTTTTTTTTACCAAACAGGAAAACAGAATGAGACAAGAAACTAGACCGGGCTCAGACTACGAGCTAGCTGAAAGTAAGTTATTGAACAGCTAGTCTAATTCCTGTCGCACTGTGGGGTGCAGAGGCCTACGGATAATTTTCCTCTTTTTTTTTTTATCTAGGAAACCAGAGCACTGTTTCTGAATTCAGGGAGCAAAGTCAGGATGATCTCTCTAGAAGCCTCAGATTCATGCAGGATACACAGGCCAGCACGGACTCTGGTTCTCCGCTGCATTCTTTTGTCATACCATGCATACCTGAGGCAGAAGAGCAAGAGGACAGCAATTCTGTCACAGGTGCAAGATTCACAACTTCTTTTATAAACAAACTGGTACATTTTCAGAGCAATAAATTTGAAGGATTTCTATTTTAAAATCAAAGCTAATAGGTATAGATTAGCCTGAAGTAGCTAGACTTTTCTATCTGTTCATTTTTTTCCCCCCCAAAGAGATGTTAGCTGTACTTTCTTTCATCTTAAGTTAACTGCAAAACAAACCATTCATTTATCAAAGTTCTTCCAACAGGCAGGTTCCTCAGTGGAAAAATTTCATGACCAGAATTCTAGGCATAGATGTCTGCCTACCTGAGGTCTGAGAGTCACAGTTTTCAAATGCCACAAACACCAGCATTGCCACAAAATTTAAAGAAAAAAATCAGAGCAATACCCACAACTCCTTCTCTCCCTTACCCTTTTCTCCAGGTTCTCAACATTGCCTTTTCTATGTATGTCAAAGGCATTTGTCTGAAGGGATTTCAGGCTTAAAACTAGCCTTGTAAAAATGAAAGGTTAGGTTAAATCTACAATTGGACTTAAATCTTAAAGTCTGTTCTCAACCCTATTCACCAAAAGGCCACGCAAAGTTTCATGCTCAAGAAACTGAGTATCCAGAATGAAGAGCTGGGCAAGTTCATTTAGTAACTGTCAGCATCAAAATGATTCTCAAACTGGAGTTATACTGAATTCCTGCATTCCCAAAGCTCTATTGAAAACTGATATATAGGAACTTTTGAAAACATACTATTTTCCCTCCTCTGAGAAACCAGCAGAATCACAATTATCATCTTAGTGGGCAAAGGATCTTAGCAATCCTACGAAACACCACTCATTCCTCCTGCACTAGATTGCAGGAGGAAGCCAGGGCACAAATTTGGAGCCCCTTGACTCATCTGCATTTACTCACTGCACAGGTATTAAACAGTGTCATTGACTGTCAAAGCAGAGTGAGGTGCCCCAGACAGCAGCATCATTCCTGCACACTAGGAATACCCAAATACTGCAAGTGCCCAGAGGAGCTGGAATATAAATTTACAGTGCACTTATTGCACACTGTCCTGTACAGACAAGCCCTTAGACTAACAAGGCCCTGGGAGTTGTCAAGTCTTAGTGCCCAATAAATATACATTTTTTTTTTAATTGGTGCTCTGAAACTAAGCTCTGATGCCCTTACTCAGACAATGCTGCCATTGAAATCAAGCCTCTATTACTAACTACCATTTCTTTTATGGCTACAGGTTTTCAGGTTACGGAACAGGGATTTCATACCAAGTCAGATAATTCCCCTCAATTCAAAGGGAGTTGTGCAAGTATTTGTTTTGATTCCGTATTACTTATATATTGCTCGATTAAATAGACTGGTATTGATACCTAGCAAAGTAACTTCCCTCACATCAACCAATACCCAACTCCAAAGAGAAAAGAAATCAAGTTTGGTTTGTTTTAAAAGCAGTTCCAGATTCAGATTTGCTTGGAATGAAGTAGAGGACCACTATGACGTCCAAGTCATTAATACAGCTTTCAGGTCATTTTCCCCAATCTTTAGGAGCAACACAGATCCACCAAACAGAAAACTGCTTGCAGGCTCCACCGCACTCCATTTCAACAGCTCTGATCTTCGAGTTACTCCGAGCTGCTCCCTGCACTGTGCTCAAACCAGGCTGGAGCAGAATCTCCTGATTATGAGATGAAGTTAACCCACTGCCACAGTTCATAAGTCAGCAGCATTTTTACAGGTAGCCTGGTTACAACCAGGCACTTCTAGAAATTACTTTTGCATTCCTATGTAGCTACAAGGAGAGGATTGTAGAGGAAATCCCTGGGCTAATAAAGCAGCCCTGGATTTCATTTGCCTGTTATAGCTCTACTTGCAAGAAGCTGCTCAGATTCTCACAAAGAAACCCACTTCCCCACCTTGGGCTATCCAGCCTGCACATGAAGGAAGCAATTGTTTAAAGCCATGTTATTTTAACTTCCTTCCTGCTACGCTTTCAAATTTTTCAGTATGATAGGCCAATGATAAACATTTTCCTTTAAGTTTACTCATAGTAGTGTTCAAGGAAAGTTTGACAGCAATATCTTCTTTCTGAGCTACTTATATCTGTAACTGCATTTCTTTGAAGTCAACCTATATTTGGTTGGAATGAAGAACAGACAACAGTGATTACAGCTTAGTGTGTCATCTGCATTTGTTATCTTGCAGTAGACAATTTGATCACTTACTGGGCACAACAACAAGACAAAAACATTATCATATCAGAGTGTTTCTTCACTGCTAACAGAACATTTAGCATCTGATAGACCATATGCAAAGGTCTTCCCAGGAACTTGGTGCTTAGGTTGCTCTTTTTATAGCAGAGAGTCATTAATGAGTAAGTGAAAGCAGCATGGAAATACCTACAAGAGTCTTGTAAAGTTAACAAGAAACTGTCATTCTGCTTCAGCACTTTCATTAAGCCTAGCAATGTTCATGTCCAAAGATGGTACAAACCTATTTAGCTTTTTTTTTTTTAAACAGATGCAACTGAGAGACAGTTCAGACTTCTCTATAAAGTCAGTCACCACATCCTTGTAATTTCCATGTTTTTCAGGACTAGAGTCTTACAAGAGTCTTTAATTGTTGTAAGGTTTTGTTTGTTTTCAAGTGCTACACCAGCTTAACTTGGAGGAAGAGACCAACACTTGCCTTTAACTGAACCTCAAGTTATCACAGAGCCGTCAGGCAGAGACACCCCAGAAAGTCACTTTCTGCTAAAACTACATCCAAAAGGAAGCTCATTAGCTTTCTAGCTAGTCTTCTCTCCCACTCATTTTTGGTGTTTCTGCTTAGACTCTCAACCAAATTCACCAAATCCTTTAAATTATTTGCATTTCAGAGCTTTTGTCACCAGACTCCAGCCCGTTCTCAAACTGCTTACCATCTTATCACTGTACTCTCTATTCCAAATGAATGATTTTATAGAATTTCATCATCACACAGATAAAACACAAGGAAAAAAGAGCCCAGGGGCTTAAATGTATCCTATGATGTCCTCCACAATGCCCTGGGCTTGTCATCAGCCTAGTGACAACAACTCCTTTAAGTGGAGAGATGGTGTAATGCAACATCCTTGGGAGCCAGTTACTGCTCCTTGGTCACTCTAAGCCAAGACTTTACCAACCATGTGGGGCCCCTGAACACGCACAGAAAACTTTACTGGCACTGCTATTGCACTGTGTCACTTAGGCTTAGCTTCAGGGCTATGGAAACCTTGGAGAAGCAGAAAGGAAGAGATCAGAGCACAGTTCAACAAAGAAAACTGATAGAAGAGCCACATGTTCCCTAGTTCCCTATTGTACTTTACATGTACAAAACCCCCCTGTGCGTATCAAACTAGAAGTACTAACACTGAGCAATACCAGTTCTCTCCTGCTGTTTTTAACACTAAAGAAAACAGTGCAGTGCATTAGTGAGGGAGTTTCATTCTCTTATCTGTTATTCTCCAGCATTTGTTAGCTAAACCTCTTAACTCTCCCAGCTACCCATTGCTCCCACCAGGGAAGTTCCTAAAGCACACCTTTTTGCACAGCATGGGTTTTATCTCTTAGTTGATTTCTTTTTTTCTGATCTCCACACAGAATTTCTTGTTAGTAAGCCTGTAACAACTGTACATTCCAGCTCTGAAAGCTCCCTCCCTCTAGAGCTGTTTCTAAAGAACTCACTTATATGTTAGTTTCTTTCTTTTCTTCTCCTTACAACAATCTACCAAAAAATCCCTAGCCCTCTTAAGGCACAGTACTATTTTCTGCAGCACAGATACTATGGCAAAGAGCTCAAGTTGCTGCTGAAAGTTTGAAATCTCAAATCGGAAGGGTCATACAAAGGTGAAGAATGTTTAAGGGACACTGAAAAAGAGGCAAGAAAGATAAGATGCATCCCAAGATGCCACAAATGCGGCAAGATTCTACTAATCTAAGTAAAAGTTTTTCCATGATAAACTGTTTGTTGTAAACTCACTGATTGGCAATAGCTTCAGAGAAGTCTCCCATTACTCTAGTTCTGTGAGCGTTCCCCACTATTATTCACCACTGCAGAAGCATCATGTAAAACTGCACCAAAGTCCTTCCTTCTCATGCTCTTGGTAGCTGCAGACACCGTCTGGGAGATGCTGCTTTCTCCGTGCTCGAGTGTGCTCCTCCCACTCTTGCCCTCATTGCTGCCATGAGGGAGGCGAGAGGAAGAGTTCAGCTAAATCCAGACCATACAGCACATTGCCCTAAAGCAAGCTCAGCGCTGGTGTTAGAAGGATGATTTTAAAATGAATTACTTTTCTGACAAATAAGGGAACAGCAAGGCAACATCTAAGAACTGCAGCAGCTAAATGTGCAGAGCAATAAGCCTGAATTCCTTGACTGTATTCCCTATTTTCTGTTGCTCATCAGCACTGTAACATCCAGACCCTTAAATTTACTACAACTTAAAAAAAGGTCTGAAAAAAAAAAAAGGAGAAAACGCAGGCAAGGTTTAAGAGCTTCTGACAGACCATCAAATAGGAATGAAACCAAGGTACTCTGTCTTGGGAAACTTTACTTCAGGGTTATGGTTGTCACTGGAAGAAAAGACTCCGATTTATTTGAAGTTTTTCCTTCAACTTCTTTTCTCCCACAGCCTCTATCACACAGGTTCAACTTACCTTAGTGCATATTGCTGTTTCTCAATCATCCCTGAACTCAATCTTCTGAAAACAGTTTCCTGGTACTTAAGAGATATTGTGCTTGACTACAGGCACTTTCCCTAACTTAACTGCATTTCAGGACTTTCTTAGTGGAAAATGCAATGGATTTCAAAAGTGCATTTTTCACACTACCATCACTGCTTGTTTCTCAGTGTCTCAGAGCTGGCCTTAGGTTGTACAGGGCCCTACATGTCAGTAACACATACAAACTGATATCTGGCTCCTTCCTCATCTGTGATTAAGTCAACATAATCAGCCAACATGAGGGAACTATGCAGGCGTTGCCTTCTTTTTGGAGACAAAGATACTGGTATTTTTTCCCTCCCCCTAGGCAAGAAATTAGAAGTGAGAGATGTGATTTGTGATGAAATTTAGCACTGTGCAAAACTTGCCTGGTTTCAGATTTCATTACCACACATCAGAAAGGTTTGGCAAGGTAAGAGATCATCTGCCAATTAAGGTCACACAGCATCCAGGTTCAGGAAGCTTCCAGCGTGCAGTAAGGTGAGAAGTTACAGCTTCAGTCAAGTCTTCTGGTGAAATCTGTACAAGCTCTGAAGTTACACAAGGTTCTGCTCACATAGCAGGAAGCTGCCAAGCAACTATACATGCCTCAAAAAAGAAATAGGCCCCTTTCAGCTTTACAGCCATGGGGAGTTGGGAGTACCTTGTTCCTTCTGGGCCTTCTATCAGCCTTCTAGCCAAGATGAGACTGGTGACACTCTCAGAGGATGCTGAGGACAGGGAAGGGGCAGGGCCCAGAAACCCTCACACACTAAGGACGTGCCTTTTCCAGCAGAACTGATAACTCTCTAAAGCTAAACAGAGACTGACTTTATAAACAGCATGAGCAGTTCTTCCTGTATTGAACTTGATCCCATCACACATGACATTAAGCTATGAGACTGATAGCCATATATTTAACTGGAATTTGCATCTTTCTCAGGCCTTTCTTAACAAACAGCCCTTGGCATATGAAAACAATACCACTCTACAGGTTCTTCTAAGACAAGTTCTGTACAGCAACAAAACACTTTGATTTCACAGAAATCTTTGCTATTCTACCCAGGTTTTCTCACATCTTTGGAGCCACAGCACACTCTACTGGTGCTCTAGGATCCCAGCCCGCAGGCCTGCCCTACAGGGAAAGGCCTTGAATACAGCACAGCAGCTTGCATTTCCCAGGGAAAATCCTCCAGGCATTAGATCCCTATTGAAAAGTTTCCCCATTTGCATCCTTGAACTTAGAGTAGAAAGGCAACCTACCAATGCCCAAAAATTCCTTACCTTTATAGCTTAAGCTCTTGCAAGTCCAACAGAGGCTAGAACAAATCATCTGCCGGGGAAGTAGGCCTGATCAGAACATAAGTATCATCTTTTATTTTATAATGAAGTTTTCCAACAGTTGAAGTCTGCTAATTGACCGCATATCTCAGTGTTCTTCTGGCAGCTTCACATTCTGGCTCACAGGTCACCTGCAAACATTTTTTGTTAAAGAAAATAGTCCTTTTACAGCTACTGGCAGATACAAAGTTTCAGGAGAGAACTTGTACCTATCTTAACCTTTGAAGGCACAACACTGGTTCAAAGATCTGGAAATAGATCCTTTAATTTTTAAACAGTCTAAAATCACCCCAAATTTGGAAAACAATAGAACACAAGTATTGGGAGGTTTGTCTTTTTCAATTCAAAGCTGAATTTAAATTTACTTTGATGTTTTGCCCTTTATTTTTTAATCAATTTAAAATGTAACCAGTAGCTGCCTTAGTTTCTGAACCAAATAATTGCTTTTGTGACACTAGAAAAGAGAATGCATTTGTCAGGACCATCAAATCTATAACTTTTGTCAAAAGACTATGACAAAGTTCCAGGTTTCTCTGGAAGGGAAGGAGTTACAATAATCGATTTATTTTTACGGCATCAGATTTAGAACCAAATCTCTTCTAACATCCTTTGGTTTGGCTACCTGTGTACTGAGATCGATGGTACTGAGTGCCAGCTGTAGCACAGATGTTCTGAGGGGGTGCTCCCCTACGCAAATGTCAGCCTGGCCTAACCTGACTAAAAGGTGGTTTTCACTTTTACAGATCCAGACAAGCAAGGGGACCCTGAATGTACTATTTCACCACTGAAAACCTGCTCTGATCTTTCAGTATACTTGACTGAAGAGATGTAAGTTGATACAGAGACCACAATATATTTTTTCTCATTTCAGCTTTCATGACAAGCTCTGAAAATGCAACTGAGGTTTCCACTTCCTGCCCTTCTGTTTGCAGTCAGGCATCTTAATTGCATTGTCTATCACATTGTCTAGCACAGGGAAACATCAGAGAGGAATTTCTCAGTAACAGCAGTGGCCTCTACAGCCCATATTCATGGTGAGAAAGGACAGTCACTGCCTCCTGTTTACACAGAGACAGATTTCCTGTCAGATTCCTCTCCTCAGATTAAGATACTGAACTGCTGCAGCATCTAAATAGCTTTAAGGCACCCTGATGAGACTTCTTAAAACTAGTACTCGGCAAGGAGAAGGAAGTGCTTATAAAGTGCCTTTTAGCTGTAAATCAATTCAAGTGAAACACAAAACCATACAGTTCAGTCTAGACGGATTTTAGATGAAACCTAACAGTTTCTAGCAAATACATTGCTAGAAACAAAAGGCACAGGTGGAACTGCAAAAAAGCCAACAAGAATTAAGTTCTACTGTCTTCACACTAAGAGTTACACAAGACAACCGCAAAGGAGTCTTAAACGGGAAGTTCTGCCCAATTTAGGAATGTTTTGCATCAATGAAGCATCAAGAACTCTGAAAACATTGGGAGAAGACAGATATTTAACACATTATTCTCCACAGCTCTCTATAGTCCTGGACATTTAATTTAAAAGAACAGGGCAGAAACAAATGTCTAAAAATGAAAACAGAATTAAATGCTGAACTGTGATTCTAAAGTAATTCTTGGACTCTTAACTCACTCTAATAAGCAAAGTTAATGTTTTATATGAAGCTTTGGTATCAAGTTGTCATTTCTACATTCCAAGCTGAAAATGGACATTTGTCATTTGTGAACATCTGTGACTTGTGACATTCTGACATAACAGCACTAATTTTTAAACATCTTTTTCATTTAAGTCTTCTAGATTTTCTTATTCAGACCAATTCATCCTAAAATAGAAAAACAACTCTTTTCCTTTTAATTATGCTAGTGATTTACAAATGCAGTTCTTAAAGTAATACTCAGGAAAGCATGACTTATGATTTCATAAAACACTTATACAAAGCTTATTTCACTGAAACTTGAAGCACCATTATTATTAGCTTAATATTCAGAGAAACTGAGCACTTACTGCTGCTACTAAAGTCACTGGAAGCTATGGGTTCACCTCACTCCTAAAATAAAAATCAAATAATTAGTTTGTAAAAGTATTGTTAAAAACTATGGACAGTAAGTGTTGCACAAATGAAAACACAATATCGAAGTATTCACACAAGGCATCTGCAGATGAGTATTTGGCTCTTCACCGCAGCATGAATAATGTGCCTCAGTTTCCCCAGTAATGAGGAGACAAGCAATTCTCAAGTAGAGAAGCAGCTACCTACTAAGCCATTACAATAATTATTAAACTAGTAATAATTAATATTCATTATACAACATGATTTCAAAGGGTGTCACAGGGCTTAAAGAAGTGCAAAGCAAGGGTGAAGGAGGGCAAAAGCAGGAGTGAAACAAAACCACAGGGTCTCCCTATAACTTTCCCAAAACATTTTTTTACTGGTAGCAATGCTTTGGATTTCCAAGTAGTTAATTCTACTGTTTC